>DWPC01000354.1:0-10534 GCA_018251435.1 Oarisma aurantiaca
CGCTAAATGTGTCAGCAGCTGACTCGATCTCAAGGACGTATTCGTTTTTTAATTCGAAGAGTAACAATTAATATAATTATGTCATCTATAGCTACATATGTACGTTTGCGTTTATAATATTAGTGGGATGATGAGTATGCTACTGGTATTAAATTTCTGCTTACTCGTTTACGACTCTCAAAAACATTCAACGAATCAATAATGACGTCCACGGATCAGGAAAGCGGACGAAGGAAATCAGGTTTTCAAGGTTTTTCACGTGACTGTATTTTATTATTTACGCAATCACAATCTGATGAATGTATTTACTTATCATGTTTATCAAATCCCTTTACATGATTTTAGGTTTTATCAAATGAAAATCAAATGAAAGTCTTTGACAATTTTGTCAATGGTTCTCAGTAATGTAGAGAAAAAAATATTTCTCGGTTCACCGCGAAAATCAACTTCTACTATGTATCTCAACATTTACTGCTTCTTTGCTTGTGTCAACAAAAAAAATTGGGAAATTGAAACATTCATATTTTTTATAGTCTACAATCTACATCTTAGTTCTACATAATATATTAGAACAGCGCAGTATAAGCACAGAGATTATTTCATAAGATCTCTGTCAAACTCTCTTTCGTATCTTCAGTCCTAAAAGAGATAATGAAAGAAATGAAAAGATACTAAGAGGCATTGAATAAACAGTTGACGATTAAAAAGCTCATGCTGTAAGGTATAAAAAGAATGAAATATCTACGCACAAAATGGTATAATTTTTCTTGTGGCATGCAAAGCTAAAAGATGCCGTTATTCACTCGCTGCAGCCCTCAGGGACAAACAGTGCGCAAGAAACGTCCTCTGTACTTGACTTTATACCTACAGATTACGATGCACATAGAGAAAGCATTAAAAACGTCGATAATTTGATTTCAACATAATATCAACATTTCAACATTGAAAAGGATGGTTGTGAATCATTCAACTCTATCTTTATAAATATATAAAAATCAATGCAACTTTTCGTTATAATAACTCGAGAATGGGCTCACCTATCCAAACCAAATTTTTAAGCGTTGTTCGGAGTATTTAGCAAATGGTTTATGTGAAGTTTGCATAAAATCGGTCGAGCGGATCTTCATTTATCACATTTTTTTGTAATATTTACCTACAAATTTATTTCTAGACTAGTGGACCGCCCTCTCTTCGCTTCGGGAAACGTAGGTCAGCCGAGTACGTCCTGCTTCCGTAGAAATCTCGGGATAAAAAGTACCCCGTGTGTTATTCTGGAACATAAGCTATAAGACTGCCAAGTTTCATCCAAATCCGTCCAGTAGTTTTTCCTGACAGAGTAACGAACACACATATCCATCCAAACTTTCGTATAATATTAGTACGAGTAGGATCAAGTTAGTAACCAATAATTTTATCCTCAAATGTCGGCAGCAAAACAATAGGTACGTAATCATGTTATTTACAATAATATCGGTCCAATTATATTAAATGTCCGACGAATCTGGGATCTCAAAATAATTATAATTAATTGTAGGTTAGCTACAATTTCAATAAATTTAATATCCCGTTGAATTGAAAATTTTAACACAGGCAAATAATTGTTGTCTGACCTCGCGTGTTTGTGATTTAAACATTGATTTCATATTAAATTAATTTTGTTAGATCTGTGAAAGACATTGTGTACCTAATATAATATTAAGAGTGTATTAACATAGATTGTCGTTATAAATATATTGCACTCCTGTTATTTACGGTACAAAAATAAATGTCCTAAAATAACTTACATATAAAAATACAATTCATTAACGTATTTACGCATAAAAATACAATCCATAAAAGTATTTACGCATAAAAATACAACTGCTATGAAAGTGGTAACGCATAGACGTTTTATCGACGAAATGAATAATGTAAGAGAGTTCGTATCAATCTCTGGAACGGATCAGACCAGATCGTTCCTTCGTTTTGTATACGACGGATCCTTCACGATTTATAGGGATTGAGGTTATTGATTGAATATTGCCTAATAACAGTGAGAGCCTAGTTCTTTTCTCTTGCTCCTAAAAAGCGATAATAAAATACACTTCAGTATAGTAAGTAGTAGTAAGTACTGTGAGATCTTAAAATGATTTTTACTTTGACCTATTAATTCGCTCCTTTGATGCAGTAGGAGACTTTAGTGAAAATAGGCATCAGAGTGTTATACGGTAAACTTTGATTAGTCATTCGACTATCGAAAATTGCTAATCTTTCATGTTATTGCATAACAAGTATTGGCAGACCAAATAAATAAATAAAACAGTATGTACCGTCCCCTAGCATGAGTTTTTGAGAAAAAAATTCTTATCGCTGAAATGTCAAAATGTATGGACATTTTAGTACCAGATAGTCACGCTAGGGGCGCTGTACAAAAATGTCGATACATTTTGACATTTCAACGATACGAATACCTACTTTTTCACAAAACCTCGTGCTACGACCACACCAAATTTTAACGTATTTTTGCGAGAACGCAACACGTTGATTTTATCCATTTCGACTTCATTTCAAGCTGTATAACGAGTTTTTTACATTAACCGCTATATCCGGGCGTTTTTCGCGCTTCGTTCGCGCTGTAAAAACACGCTTGTCTACGCGAGCTCTTTTACCTCGCAACTCTATATAGATACACAGAAAACCCTTTCAGCTACTGCTTTTAATTAACGGTGTTAGATTTTAATACAAAACCCTGCCCTAAACAATCAATACCAATCTATAGTAAATACAACATGCGTACTCGGTAACCGTACTTTTAGGTATATACGAGTAGACAAGTTAAATTAATCTTTCTAACAAAGCTTTACGTTAAGCCTTCGCTAAAAGGTACAGTCGCAAGGAACAATGCTAGTTGGAGTTAAATGGCCGAGTTTCACTACTTTCGGCCCACTTCAACCGGAATGGTTGACGTGATCAAGTTGGGTCTTTGTTTATAGGGATTAATTGATTTGGGAGTGTTTTGTAACTCTACTTAGTTCCAATATGGGTTGATTAATAGCAGCTTTACTAACAGGTTAATCCATTCAGGTGGGATTCAAGAAAAAGAGGGAAAAAGTCCAAGCCCTCAGCCGAAAAGACGAGTTGAGTATGTGGGGGAAAACTATTTATGTCCCGCTCTATTATGAAACTACATAGATAAGGACAAGTAAACATTAATCTCACAAATCACTGCGCAGTTCCGATCATTACACACTACTATCCAGCCGACAATGAGCAATTAATATGTCATGGTTCGTTAGTGCTCAAACGTTAGTGCTTCGATTGATTTACTCCGTAAACAAGTGCCCTAACACACCTAACAGCTGTTATTTGTTACGCAAAACGTTCATTGCAGACGCGTAAAATTATGAACGAAATCATGCATATGCGCATAGATAACTCTCTTTTGACTTTGTCAGTGAAAGAAAGTACAGACTAACTAGTCAATCAATCTGTCTTTGTCGAACATGCTGAAGACATATAGTGCTATTGCACTCTATTACCCGATGTCTCTGTCATCTCAAATCTTCGTATACCAATTCATAAACTTTTTCAAATCTTTAGGGTTGGGTAGAAGCTAGTAAAGCATAAGTTCGATATTAATCGAACTTATTTTAGTCCTTTTATTTGACGTCAAAAACTTAATTTCAATTCAATCATTAACAAATTTTCTATCGGAATTAGGCGTATTAAGTGCAATTAGGTGTAAAAGTGCAGCCTACTATAGTTATGATTTTTAATACAATACGCATTACTTAAATACCTAAATCTTCCAAGCAGTCATGCAACATAACAAAACAGTTTAATTTTACAAATGCAGTATTTATTCAACGTAATTTCCGCGTGAACTCGTTCTTGTTACAGTAATGTGATGGGTTTATTTGCCTCCAAGGAGTCGTTTCAACAAACTTATATACCTGTAAGATTGTGAATTCCCTTAACATTTGTTCGAAACAGCATTGTTCTGTTGGTTTTGTTAAAAACTGTTTAGTTATAAGTTAAATTGTGTTAATATCTTTTAAATGTTGTCGTAAAATCTAAAGAGGAATTTAATTTGTTACTTTTTAGTATAATAGATTGTGTCTTTAGACTGAACCGAATAAAGTTTTATTACACTTTCAAAAGCTGAATAAAAGTAAAGACCACTTTGAACTTGATAAAGGATTCGCACTTAATAGCATCTCTTAGTCTCTTATACATACCCGTATCGTACACATATTAGGTATTTTACAAGTGTTGAGTTTGGTAAAGTAGCACCTGTATACAGAACTGATTAATATTTACTTTGCATATTATTTAAAATAGTATTTCATTTCAGTACATACATACAGCAGGTACATACAAATTACTACGAGTTGGCTCATCTCTCGAATACAAGAATATAGGTATTTGTGCTCCAAATATTCCGCCCAAAAACAAAACATTACTGTCGATAATTAAGAACTTCCACGTTCTCTTTTGGAGAACAATATTTCCAGTCTCATTTTATGTTTCAACATTCATACGGTCAACAGAAAGGTTGAAACAAAGTTGAAACAACGTAGGAAGGATGAGTTTGAGTTCGACGTGTGTATGTTAAAATTGTTCAAATAATTATTTGCGGCCAGTACGTACATGATCAAAGGCATTACAATATTTTTGTATATGCCTACGGTACTCTCAAATATTTTTATTCGAAATTATGACCATCGTTCTACGAAATCCCTACTGTAAATGAATTCAAATGGTAGGGTGTTAAAAGTTTTATTGTCAGTTAAATACGTAGTTAAGTTCTCATTTTTGTAACATAATTAACACCTCAATGAAAAATATATGTAATTATGTAAAAAGTTTTCTCCAAATTTCAGGTTTCTCGTTTTAGAGTGTGTGTTACTTCTAAATTGAACCGAAGTTTTGTTATAATTATGATACTCATTAAGGCTACAAAACAGTTTAAGAATACAAAACTTTGATTTACTTTGTTACAAAGTTGACCTCTGAGACGTCCAATCTAATTTCTCTTTTTATTAAAGAGTTGAAGAGTCGTCTACATATTTTAAAATTCACTTTGAATTTGTCCATTTTCGCGTCTGTACAACGTGTATGATTTAAACATAGCTAGGAATCTAGAATGAGAAAACAAACATTTTACTTACAATACGACAAAGTTGCACTACAATAATGGTGCTTTGCCCTCCTGTCATGTTTATTTAAGCAGGCCCATTGTGAAGGTCTCGACACGATAAGCTGTTTGTATGTTTGTTTGGCCCGAGATTGTTAACAAGCCTTAGTTATGTATTAGCCTTAGTCACGTGACATTACACGCTGTGACGTCAGCAGCTTGTCACTTATTCATTAACGACGCAACAAAACGCTGTAAGTTGTCGAGTTGACGGTAGCTTTTCTGAAAAGAAAAGAGGAGAGAAATGTTGCCGTTCGCAACAATTTTTGTATGAGCAACAAACTTAAGTTCAATTAACCTTATTGGCTGCGATATTGCCTTCCCGGTTGAAGTGTCATTGTGGAACCCACTTAAGGCGTCCTCAAATTTGAAGGGAGATCGTTGCCGTGTATTGGTCCTCTAATAAAATGGGGTAAGTTTGCTCAACAAGTGGTACTTCGGGACTTTTATTTTTCTTGAAGATATGAGATTTATTATTTACCTAGATCTTATACATATATTATTATAGAGATAGTATAAGTATTTATTTGGAAAAAAAATAAACAAAACATCAATATAACAAACAATAAACAATATACCTAACAAATAAATTACTGATCAAGGAATATTACCTTGTAGCATAGTAGCCTCTATGGATCAGTGGAGTATTATTTTTAGACTTTTTTATTTGAACCAATAGTTCTTGAGATTAGGGTGTTTAAGCAAACAAACAATTCTGCTTCATAAAATTATTAGTGCATTTATATACTTTTGTTTAATATTCTTAAGATTACGTTAATAACTATATAACATATACTGAAACACACTATAAAAATAAATAACAAACACAAAAATAAAATAAAAACACTATTCTCTTCACATAGTAAATCGCGTTGTAAAACAAATAATTCTGACCTAGTACCTACATACCTAGTCACTGCGACAATTTGTAATTCATAGCCAATCTAAAATCAGTATCTATCGTGTATTCTGCGATCCTGTTTGAAGTTGGTCAGAAATAAGTACAATAAATAAATAAACGATCAACGACTCAATCTTTGTAATACAATTTCCTGTATTATAATGTGCCTACCGATAAATCAAATATAACCTTCTAAAAATAGTAACCCGAATCAAACTTAGTAATTCATGGTAACTCAAAAGATATTCCTCAGATACTAGACGGATTTAAGATTATATCCATAGGTAGTAGATATAATATATAAACGTAATAGTTATAATGTTTCACAAGTATTTATTATTTTTGAGAAATGACAATTCTTGCGGTATAAATTACGAGTATGTACAGAGAAACAAATCAAATAAACATAAGAAAGTAAATGTTGAAATATAGACACAAATTTTTAAATTAATTATCTGTTACTGTCAATGTTAAGTAATCTACATTTTTTTCACTTTGTTTTGTTATCTATGGAGCTCTTTCTCTTTGCTAGTAGCGCTGGTATGTACTGCTCTGTAGAAAAATTAGATAGTACCTGGTCTATTTGTGCAATAAATCTAGTATTTTTAGTAACAACACTTTTTTTTCAATAGTAAATACCCTTAGACCTATAAATAGACCAGTTTTGGTAATCAAAGTTATTTAGGGTGACGTTTGTTTACTTATTAACAAATATATCGAACCCAATCTCGATCTAAATATACCTATTGGGTCCCAAAGGAATATCTGTAAATCTCCGAATAAAGAGGCTGTTCATTAACCTACAAATTATTGTATTAGTCACGGGAATTGACTCTCGAAAGAATTAGATGTTTGAAAGAGGAATCCAATTTGCCCTTACCTCGTGAATATTTATCCTCCTCGACAATGTATATTGGATCTGAGGTCCTATTCTGATTCTATTTGGATTGATGTATGTGCTCTCCGATTTGATAAAGAGAAATGTCCATGTTTTTTTTTACAATGTCTCATCAAAAAGCCCTTTTTAAGGAAATAAGGGACTTTTACGTGAAAAAAATTATAATTTGGAATTTTTTATAAAACTTAACGTAGGTAAATAAATGTTTTTTAATTTGATGACTGTTAGTTTTCTTACCTACACTATACTATCACTATAGTTTCATATCACTTTGTGCGTACCAACTACCAACGCAGGAATGGATCTATTTTTATATATTTAGCTAACTAAATCTCGCCTCTTATGACAGCTAAATGTCAGTAATAAATGTAGTTCGTTACAAAAAATTCACAATAAAACCAAATCGTGTCTTTAATCGGAGCAGAAATCACAAATGTCTGCATCTACGAACCAATAAAACGCGAACCATCCGTAAAAATAGATCCATTCCTGCGTTGGTAGTTGGTACGCACAAAGTGATATGAAACTCACGCCAGTTAGATATAACCTGGTTCGTCCCGTCTCTGGCCAGCACGGGTTTACGATATGTCGTAAATCCTCTTTGGAAACGACAAAAAATCTTCCGCAACATTATCTGTTCCAGTTTTTTCCGTTTTATGTAAATGGCAAGTAATGGGTCTGATAGTGAGTGGCTACGCCATCCATAACTTGCGGGAATATGCGGTTGAGATGGTAAAACCACACTATCCGTCTCTATTACTTTGATTTTTCTTTACGAAAAATAACTACTATGCTTCACAACGGTAGATAGTAGTAAAATTATGTTTGTATATCAATCTTATTAATGTCTACGCATCTTATCAGCAATGTGTAAATACCAAGAATTTCCAATACTCGGTGTTTAGACTACAAGTTTTGATTGCAATTACATTTACATTATTGATGAAGTATCAGGTGACTTTGGATCAATACACGCCATGTCATTGGTCGAAATCACACCAACGACCTGCGATTGGCTGCGCACCAATACGTCACCTAAAAAAGGTCTGTTATTGGTCAAAATTGTTCACCCGGTCACGTCTTCTGACTAACATTAAAATTAACATCCATGCAGCCTACGCCGTTCTTGAAAGCCTTAGCATAAGACGGAATATTGTAAACCCAATGAGAAAAACTTCGCGACACAGCTGGGTTTTCTAAGAAAAATAACCTTTATTTTTCTTTTCCTGCGGTTTACTATGAATGATAGCTTTACTATTGCATGAGAAGTGTAATACGGATATTACCTGGCGACGTTTTATGTTACAGATAGTAATATCACTCGTATTAGAGGATCGGTATTACTTTACTCGCCGATATGCGCGTTTTGATATAGATTTAGAAATATAAAGAGAAAAATCGTACGCGATATTATATTTCGTCGTGTATATGAGTTTTGTATTTTTGTATGTATTGAGGGCATTAATGGATTGATGGATGGATGAATGGAGGGAAATAATTCTTTCATCAGTAGAGTCCCGTTGTTAATAACGTGGTCTGTGGTAAATAACGGTGAAGAAAGAAGAAATATGCATTTTGACAATCTTAACGGACGCATGCTAATATGTAGTTTGCAAAAAAATGTGAAATAAAATTGTTACAAAAATATTAGTCGCTTCCTAAGAGGATGCACCTTGGCGTCAAATGGTAAAACCCTTAAAACCTATTGGAATTAGGAATTAGAATTAACTGTATTCAAATGTTAATTTGAACTTGGACTACGGAGAAACTGGCTACCGTGAATAAGGATTGTTTAGAAACGCAACGTTTTAGTCTAATAGATACCAGTCAAAGTTATTGAATAGTATCACGTAAATATCTGCTTCAGTCCTGATTTGAACCCCGGACTCTTTACTGTAAGGCAGTCGTTTGTAATGTATAAATGACAGCAATACCCTTACTCCGATTTGAAACTGGTATTTCGGAGACAAAATCTTCTGAAAGCCACTGCATTGAAGTGCTTCTACTAAGAAATACAGAGAAACACACTCTTTTATTAGATTTCTTCTGAATAAGAAGTGATGAAAAGATTTTGACAGGATGAATCTCTTAGAATTCTACTTGAGTTTTCGTAATTCCCTCTATTTGTGGTTCGAGTTCAATTTACATTCTAGATTCAGTTTCATCGATTTAATTTTTAGAAACGTCTGGCTAAATCTCCTTTACTTAAATTGGATCAGTAGTTAGTGCCAATAAAACTGAGGTGTCTTACAAAATGGTTCTCCGATAGTGGTTTCCTCCAAATGAACGAAATAAATTGGAAAACGCCGTTACCAACTACGGCATTGCTTGTTTCCCTTATTGTTGTTTTATCAATGAATGTATCGGATTTTTAAGCGTTTAATGAAGCAATTGATAATGAATTTCAATTCTGAGACAGGTTTGAATGGGTTTTTATTTATGTTTTGTATTGTGTTTTGATATTTCCAATATTCTTATAAAAAATTATTGTTTCACAGATCACTCAGTCCACATCTCAAGGTTGTCTTGAAGAAATTAGTTATTAGGCCATCCTTTAAAACAATTCAATGAAATAAATCTGCTCATTAGCTATCATAGCCAATTTGAATATGCCGTATCTGACCATAAGGATATCACACAAATGTTTCCATTTATACTCGTATGACAACCAATTTGGATGTTTTATAATAAACAAATTCATTTATGTGAAACTTAACATTCATAAAAACCAATATCCATTGAGGCCAAATTTTGAGTTCAGAGTTTTAATGGAACTCGGTGTCTAGTTTCGATAACTAACGACATCTGTCAGTTAGATTTGGTATTAATTATTTGTTTTCGTTGGCTACGCTCAGTTCATTTCCAGTTCTTTAATTAAAGAACTTTTAACAGCTGTTTGTGAAGTGTCAAGATAACATGTAGAAAATACTTTGTACTTTGATAGGTATCAAAACCAGACAAGCATCGTGTTCCTGTTAGGGACTTGAGACACCGTCTTTGTTCTAATTTCTTGGCCGCAACTCATCAGTGATCCGTTTGGTATTGCTGACGTCTTCGGGGGACGATAGCCATTTCGAGCCATTTTAGCCATATTCTATGATCGCCTACTCGTATTCGATGAAAAAAACGATATTAATGTACTTAATGCAAAATGTAATGGCAATGTAATGTAATGGCATTTGAAATCCTCGAACACGAGCGAATAAAGCGGGTCTAATTTTATCTGCTGAATGTACTTGTTCCTAAGAAATGATAGTAATTAAATTACGTGAACACATTAAATTAACATATTCCTGAAAGAATTTTTATTTCAAAGTTTAATTCCCGGCGTAATTTACAATTTAAGTTTAATCCTCGTCTCAGGAATATATTCGTACATTCTCACTCACGCCACGTCCGTCTAAATTCCCATGGGAAGCGGTTTACATAACGTCTTAAATCCGGATTACGTGCGACGCTACTGACATTGTAATCACTCCTAGATTTTATACAGAGTCACAAGATTTATCCGTTTAATTTGTAGAGGTGTATTTATAATGCTATCAGTAGTATTATTAAA
>DWPC01000355.1:0-10532 GCA_018251435.1 Oarisma aurantiaca
ATAAAGTTAGCACTTGGCTTAATTATTTATTTTACTACTTTTATTGTACAATTTATACCCACATTGAGCCTGTTGCATAATAAACAGGTAGTGTCGCAAATTCCATTGGTTGGACGAGCGTCTATCAACGCAGCTATACCTTTGTCATCCGATGTAAAGGGACATACTGAAAAATCCAAATACAAAATACCTAGGTAGGTATACGTTGTAAAGATTTACGTTAAACTCAGTTAAAAAATATTAAATATACTCACTTTCCAGAGCAGTAGAATAACTGTCAACGACATTTAACTTTATCGCTCGTCCGTGATACGTTTTAGTTGTACCCATTTTCACGATTGTTTCGAAAGCAACTTGAGAGCTTTCCAAAGTTTCAGTGTTAAAAAGCCCTCCTAAAACACGCGAAACTTTTTTGTTGTTTCGTACCATAGTGATTAAATTTCAGAATAATAAACAAACCGATCTTACCGATGGGAAAGCGCGTGCTTAAGGCGGCTTCTGTTTTCAGTGTGTTAATTATAATCGGCAATAGAAATATTTCTATTAACGCCATTTTGATCCTTGGGCGATGTTGATGTTAGACGACTAACGGTGCGGTGGCCGCCACATCGACTGTGTGTCTGGTGTATTTTTGGAAAAACAATTTTAGGTCACATCGCTTCAAAACACCGGCCATACCAAGCGACGATTCAACGTGATTGTCCGCAATCCGTTTCCGTTTTATTGGACTTCGGTTCTCTTAAAGGTTTTAGTGGCGTAATATCTTCAATTAAAGTCTTTTTGAATTGAATTTGCGTTTCCAACATAAAGTTTTTGAATCGTAAATCAGTGTTTTTCGTGTAGAGTGTTGTTAAGCAACTTGACAAAGGAAAGTTGTGGGGTGATGGTGATTAAACATGCGAAAATTATTTTAGCTAGATGCAATATCGATGTATTAGTCCAGCTGATGTGTGTGGTGACTTCTCATGACAACATTTTTGATAAGATTGAATGATTGAATAAACATTCAACATGTGGCGTTGTTTGTTATTTGTTTATCTTTGTGCTTCAAAATGTTCCTCGCAATTTATTTTTACGACTACACGTCAAATTTCGTATCCGATAGGTAAGTTTCTTTATTATTATTCAATGTTCTACGGCAGCTGCAATGTATAAACATGATTGACTACAAGAGCGATTGATCTTTACGAATAAAATTGTAACATGCAAATACATAGGACGACACATAATATTACGTATACGTATATGTACATAGGTATGCATTATTCCTATTTGACCGGTAATTATATCCCTACTAACGTATTCGTATGATTTACAAATTCACCCAGGCATGTAGGTCCAGTTTTTCTTTTGAAATCAATGTGTTTCACAATTTCTGATTTGTGTAATTAATTCGTACTTAGGTATGTAGTTTTAAATCTAGGAAGAATAAAAAAACACGTGAAGGCCGTGAATACAATAACTAATAATGAATAGTAAAGTAGGTATGTACATACTGTATATTATTATTGATAGGTGTTTGTAATTCCAGTGGGCGTATTCGAGCAAGGAATAGTCACACCGCGTCTGGCGTTCAATGAAAGTATGCGACATGCTCGTCTTGCGCAACCGCAATCGGAAACCGATGACGAAGACGCATCAACCAAACTGAAAGGTAACTTTATGAATGGTTAACACAATCTAGTAGAAATCAATCGATTGGAAATACTTCGAATCTAAAGTTGCTTTAGCATAGCAGTATGTTCTGTAAGTACTTACGTATGTTAGTACTTTATTGTTTCAAGATTTAATCGGAATGCTATTATTTTTCTACACAGTTTATAAAAAAATAAATAAAACCATGAATAAATAGCATATAGATATATTTTTTTTCAGTTAATGATTTGCGGTTGGAACCAATTATACTGGAACCCGTAAGATCTGACAGTTATTACGTGTGGAGAGAAAGTAAGTAGTTTGTATGCATGCCAGATAACCCAGGCATGTGTTTCCTGAGTCTCCTTAGACCTTCATCAAAGCATAATAATTTAACAAACATAAAATCTGTACGACTAAAAGATCATGATGCGACGTCACATTTACGTAGATATAAAGATATCTACGCAGGTAGACATTTAGGTAGGCACTTACTTAGTATGATAAAATATTGTGGACTTTAAAATAATAGTTTGCCAATCCACGTATTACATTTAGCTGCTTGATTAAAACACATATTAATCACTTTCAGTATGTTCGAACACGGAATTAAGACCAATAGCATTCTTTGGTCCACAAAACCCCATATCAGATGGTGCTATACGTGATCAATGTGCACTCGCTAATATTCCACACGTACAAGCTACATGGCAACCTCTAGACCCTGACGAGGAAGATGAAGACGAAGCTCCAGTTCAAGCTGACGATGAAACCGGCGATGAAGAATCGGAACCTGCAATACCCTTTAAGAAAATTTCCATCAATTTCTATCCAACCGCAGAGGAGCTTTCATATGCATACGCTAAACTACTCAAGTTTTACAACTGGAAAAATTTTGCAGTGTTGTATGAGGATGATTACGGTAAGAAATTAAAAATCTAAGACAAGTAAAAATATTTCTTCTCTTAAAGACAAGTTAATAGTGAAACAAAAAGAGGCGCTCTTTTTTATTTTAACTTTGTAACATAATATTCTAGAATTGGATGACGAGCTTGAGATAAACTTCTATTTATTAATATGATTTATTGGTTAAGGTTTAATGCGAATACAGAAGATAATTGCTGAACATTCCAGTCAATATGAAATAACAGTGAGGAAATTAAATTCTGATGGTAATAATAACAAGGTAAGTAGACAAGGCATTATAATAAGGCTTTAAGAGAATGTGTAGGTACTAGCATTAAGTCCGCCTTATGTACCATAATTTTATGTCAGTGCAATAAAGTATTTTTCAATTCAATTAACCAATCAATCAAGGTAACCAATAGTTCAAAGGCGATACTTTAAAAATGTAATTTAAAAACCATCATAATATTAGTGTTTACAGAATAGTTTCAATTTCAGGTTTTCAAAGAACTGGTTAAGTACCAAGAAAGATTCATTTTAGATTGCCATGTAGACAACGTCATGAAATACTTAAAGGCTGCTGAAAAGCTAAATATGGTCAACAGCTATCAGGTAATTATAGTCAATTAATACCGTTATATGTACTGAATAAACTTTTACAAAAATCTGAGAGTTAAGCATATGGTGTAGCATAAAAAGCCTACCTTTTATTTTAATTCAATTTGTAGCACTTCATCTTGACAAGTATGGATGCCTCGATTCTCGCGAGTGAATTAAGTTTGCTACAATCAAATGTTACATGGCTTAGCATAACTCAGTATGACCAATTAAAAACACCGCAACACTTCTTGGCGTCTAGAGTTGGAAAATGGATGAGCACACGGACAAATCAAGATTCACCGCCTGTTACTGAAATGAAGGCAAGTTATTCTATTATCTGGAATCCCAGTGGATGCTACGAGTGTAAAGCTTTATTTATTATTCGTTAATTTACTTATCGTAAATTTTCAGCTGGATGCTCTTATTATGGATGACATAGCCAACCATCTGCTCACAGCATTAGAAAAAGTAAATGAATTCAGAATACCCGAAAACAGTTTTTGTGAAGCCGATGCAAATCCTTGGCCAATTGGAGCAATTTTTCAAGAACAAATATTAAATGTATGATGCAAATTTAACTTCATAGCATGTCAGTTATCCTTTACCCTTACTCTTAAGATTATTCTTGAACGCAGAGTGAGTCTTAGAAAGCTGTTTTGCGCTCTTATAATATTATCCCTGGTAATTGTTTTTTGTTTTGCTGAGAACCATAGATATCGGATTATACATATTATTATTATGGGATAGTGACTCAGCAATGATCAGATAATCAAAACAATTACTTTGAATCTTATTGCCTCAGTTATTTTAGATGTACAAAGCCAATTATTATTTCAGTGCGAAAATGTTTTTGCGAGTAAGGGAAAACCAGCTATGTAGATTTATTAATTGTACTGGACCATATATGAATACTTAGGTTTGGTAAAGCTTATAAAAAAGAGAAAATACCTGTAATCCCTTCTTAGGCGTTACTGGTAGTGTTTCAATTACGCAATGTATTATTCACTAATAACTATTGTTACACATATTTATATCTTAGATTTAAATACTTACTTAAATACTTTAAGATTTTAATTGCGTTGAAAAAAAATATAACTGTTTTAGTCGACATCAAATGGTGTTACGGGGCATATCGAATTTGATTATAAAGGAAGGAGATCAAATTATACACTTTACGTTAATGAAATATATGTTAATAAAAGACAAATGGTTGGAAAATGGCACTCAAGCAATCCTGAAGACATTATAGAAGAAAGATCAAGCTCTGAAGAAAAAAACAATCACCAAAATAGTAAACATTTTATTGTAAGCATTCTATATTGTTGTAATTTGTTACTCATATTAAAAATTTACTTTTTAAATAAAAACATAGCATTAGGTATTACGAATATTTTCTAAACTTTAAGATCAAGTCAAGCAGAGCTAAACCTTACTTCTTCGAAAAAACTAAATGTCCGGAAGATGATGAAACCTGTGTAGAAGAAGATGCGGATGAAAATTACGAAGGATTCGCTGTAGATCTGGTTCACCACATATTTAAATATCTCCGAGCAGAAAAGTTTAATTACACTTACGAATTTTCTAATGACACAAGTAAAAAATATGGCTTTTACGATCCTGAGAAGAAAAAATGGGTTGGATTAATTGGAGAGATATTAGATAAGGTAAAACCGAGGGAGATTTTGATATTTTCAAGAAACCTTCATAACAGTTTTCATTTAGTATCGACATTTTTTTTTTCACAGAAAGCTGATTTAGCTGTTAGTGACTTGACAATAACGGAAGAAAGAAAGAAAGTTGTAGATTTTTCGGTACCCTTTATGACTCTTGGAATAAGTATCCTTGCTAGAAAAGAAAAAAAAATTACCCCTGGAATGTTTTCATTTCTCTATCCTTACACTTTTGACGTATGGATTTATACATCAACGGCATATTGTCTTGTTTCAATAATTCTCTTCATTTGCTCGAGGTAAGAATTTATATGCTTTACTTTAGTATTTTTCCCAATTTTGTTTTTTTTTTCTTAATATCTCCTCAGGTCTCATTATTTTTAGCATAGTATACGAATATAACGCACATTTCTATTTCTAGAATATCACCAGCTGATTGGCTAAATCCTCAACCATGTGATAAAGATCCTGAAGAACTAGAAAACATATGGAATTTCAAAAATTGCACTTGGATGACGATGGGATCTATCATGACACAAGGTTGCGATATTTTACCGAAGTAAGTCGTCGTCATTCTTAATTAAAGAGGCAATCAATGTACCTACAATATAATTAGCATATCAATTATCATTATCATTATTATCACAATCTGAAATGGTTTCCATATTTACAGGGCATTCGGTACTCGATGGGTTTGTGCCATGTGGTGGTTTTTTGCAGTAATTGTCTGTCAGACTTACATCGCGCAACTTTCTGCATCTATGACGTCAGCTTTAGAAGATGAACCAATTAACAGTGTTGAAGAATTAGCACAACAAAATAAAGTATTGTACGGTGCTCTAGATGGTGGCTCAACACTTAAGTTTTTTGAAGTATGTTAGTTTTGATCCATTATATAAGTATCTGTCCAAATTATTAATTAGAGGCATGACTGCTCTTATGTTCTGTTTAACTTTAAAATATTTGACACATTTTTAACATTTATAGAGCTCGAAGGATAAAATGTTTCGTCGCATGTACCAGGCGATGCAAGCTAATCCGGCCGTTTTAGTAAAAAGCAACGAGGAAGGCGAAAAGAGAGTCTTAAATGGAAATAACAAATATGTTTTTTTCATGGAATCCTGCACCATTCAGTATAAAGTCAAACGAAACTGTAATTTGAAAAAAGTTGGTGGTGAATTGGACTCGAAAGATTACGGGATTGCAATGCCTACAAGTACATCACTTACTGCAATTAATTGTTTTAATAGATATGAAATAAATCAATTAAAATTAACGGTTTTTTATAGTAAAATGTTTGTTTATCATAGTTTAATACTGAATAACGTAAACTTATGAGTAAAGTCCAATACTTCTATTATATTGCTTGTGAGATCCGATAAGGATACTATAACGTTTTGGTGTATTTAATTGATATTAATGTATTCCTCCACAGACTCGCCGTTTCGAACTCACATAAATAGAGCTATTTTACATTTAAAGGAATCGACAGACTTAGATATGATAATCAAAAAATGGTGGGAAGATAAGTACGATGCTTTAAAATGTGAAGTAAGTATAAGTACATTTTAATCTCTGGTCTTTGGGTATTACAGATTTTATTAATCCATGGTCTGTGGTGGGAACATTACAGCATTATGACAAAGACAATACATGACGTCTTTACTCATACGCTGTCAACAGTGTCAATTATTATTAACCAATCACGTCGGGGTCACCAATGTAGGAATAAAATTGATAGAAGAAAAAGGGACTCAAAACTTATAAATTAAAATGTAATATACAGAAACTTAAACCTATTTACATAGTTTATTGTGTAGGGTTGCTACTTCTTCCAGATGAATTATTGAAATAAATGATATCTTTAATGCAATATTATGTTAAAGTACCTACCTATGTGTTTATTTTAAAAGACACCATAATTTTCAAAGTCAAATTAATGTTTTAGGAAACCAAAGACGATTCGGATGTTGAAGGAGACTTAGAGATAGAGAATCTGATTGGTCTATTTGTGGTTCTAGTCGTGGGACTTGTGTTCTGTCTATTCATCACAGCCGCAGAATTCACCAATGAAGTCAACAATATTGTTGTTCGAGAGAACGTAAGCATTAATAATCTTACTTTGTACTAAGTAATATATTTTACCCATTAAGGTTATTACACAATATACCTAGATAAAAATCACGTAAATTGAAAGTAAAAGGAAACAAAATTAAAAATAAACGACTCTAAAGAACAATGGTCATACTTAATTATGATTAATTATGATTGTTTTAAAATTCAAATTATTATCCATAGGTATATGATTCAGTCTCTTATTTGAGTTACATTATATTAATTTCCAGTGAATACTGGTATTTCCTTAGAAATGGGGAATAAATAACACAAGGGAACATTTACTACACACACGCTGTGTGGTGCATCGGAGCACAGTCGGCGCAGCCAGCGACCACGAAACCCCAGAAATTTAATTCAGTACATTTCTGGATTTCTCGACATGCCGCCCGTAACAGCAGTGGGAAAAACATTCCACAAAATTCTTTTCCAGAAGCTGTTTTTATTGTACCGATTTTTTTTATTGAATTACGGAAATACAGATAAATATAAATAAACATAGCGTAATACTTATATATCATTTATGTATTGTGTGTATATAATATTTTACCCACATTAAGACGTTAAAATATTTACAATTCTAGTAATACATATGTACTGCTGTGAAGTTAGTCACCTGGAAAAAATCTTCAAATCCTAAATACTACTTGGTGGGTCGTACATACCCTCATTTTTGTCTTTAACCTAATTTTCCGTGTTTTGCTTACAGGTAACATTCAAAGAAGTGTTCATGAAGGAATTGAAGGCATCACTAAACTTCTTCCAGCTACAAAAACCAGTTTTACGGAACCCAAATCGTACATCCTCCATTGATTCCAATACCACCGAAAGACGAGATCGGCTTAGCACCGCCATCGAAAATTTTATGGAACTGGAAAAAGAACCTCAGTGAATACTGATTTGTTGAACATAATTATATGTATTATATTAGTTATTTATTAGTTAGGTATAATTAATCATTTTTGCAACAATTTAATTCAAGAATTAGGATTAAGTTATTACTTCGTTACTACGCTATAATAATTAACTTCAAATAGTGGTAGATAAGAAGTTACAGTATTGTGTTAATGTTTATAGTATGAATTGTTAATAAAGTCTACTTACCTTTTAATTTGGACTAAAATTATCTCTTATTCAAGTTAATGATTTATTCAAAAACCAGTCTATATTGAACTTTTCTATAAGCAAAGTTTGCTTATTGCCATTGAACAATTATTTAATAAAATTTTGTTTTAAACAAGACCTCGTGTTTCAATCTCATTCTAAGATACCTTTTTTACATCATGAGCTAAATTATTTAACCTACGTACTTTAATTTCCATTTATACATTTGAAAAGGCTCTACCTTCTATCCTCGGAGATATGACTCATTATGGAACAGTTCTAATTAATTGTATGAAGATAAAGTCAAATATAAAAATGTATTAGGCATTTACGACAATATTTTGATAATTAATAGAATGATATACATACTCGTAATTATGTACCTACATGAATGATATTTCCCGGTTAATGATGTCCACAGACCACGGATTTATAGATGACACACCCCAATTGACTTTATTTCATGAAATGCATAAAGGAAAGACGAAATCGAATTGGTAGTGTCCGTAATGTCACTCTCACTTACCACAGACAAAGCAAAGGTCATTGGTTGTACCAGCGAAGCAAAAAGGATAAATAGCAAGTGGCGATCGCAAGTGACACAGTTGATCTGCAGTATCCGGACCAGAGGGCTTATTTGAAGTCGTATACAAAATCATATAACAATCTGTTTATTCTATACAATTATGCTTCAGGAAACTCCTGACATGTAAAATCTTGACGATTTTCAACTATTTTGTTAGCTTAATCCATAAATACCCCAATGAGCACGGTTACTCCTTGCCGAAGCCGGCAGCATATGCCAACACGCTACAATGCACGTGATGATGAGATCAGGGATCAAAAATTAAAAGTTGTAACTTGTAAGCTAAGGATTACGAACGGAACGTTGGCTTACGTGTCTTGCGAGAAACGGAATGCTCAAGATAGGTAATATATTTCGTTTTTAACGGTAACTACCACTCCGTGGTTATCCCCTGCTGTTAGGTAGGTAATTAATTTTGTATAAAATTAAAACTATTAAAAACTTTGTTTATCGATTATTCTTTATCGAATTATTTTGAAGATTTTTATTGTATTTTGTATAAAGATCGTTAAACATACGTTACGTGGATAAAGTACCTGAATATTTCTCTTGTAACGGATCCTAAACGAACGATGTTTCGAAACGTGCTAAAATCGATTGACAAACATCGGAAGGTCCACACGTGACGGGCAGGATACGATAATCGGCGAGTGATTGCGTGTGCCCGCAGCCAATTGTGGTAAAAGAATGCCAAATCTACTCGTGGTCTGTAGTTGAGTTCAGTGGCGCAAGAGCCACGGAGGGTAATGGGTGTGTCGTGGTATGCCGCAGCGTTTCTCGCCGCTAGCGCCCTAGGTGCTACAATTGCACGTAAGTAGCACTACATGTTAATTTAGTGTCAATCATTGAATACATGCTACTGTTATTATGTTGATTTAGTCTCATTCTTGGATGTTAGTATATTTTGTTTTGTTTTGCTATAGGTACTTAATTATTTTTTAATGGTACCATAGCAGTGAGATATAACATAGAATGTTGTATTATTAAGGTTTAGATTTATTGGTATAAAAAACCTGCGAATTTATTCATTTTTATCTTTTTCATACAGTTTTCACAAAGCAGCTTAAACATAAACGCCGGAAATTGACGTCAAAGGATTTTGTTGTTTAAAATATTTTTGTTGACCATTGTTATAAATTTTCTCAGACAACAGCATACGAGAAATTTGTATTTTAATTTAAAATATGTAAATGTGAGCTGTATTTGTATTGCGGAAAATTAAAATCAGACACCTAACAAAACAATACTTTCAAATTGAATTAATTTTAAACAGCATGGTGGAATTTATTTATCACTTATGTGTGCAGACATTTCGAGTTTGCGTAAGTAAATCTGAATTAAGTCGTTATCCAGCCTCAGGTTTGTCAGAATCTTAATTATACGAAATAACTGATTGTAATTACGTTACAAAATTTTGAAATGAATTATGATGTGTAAATGTTATAATAGGTTAAAAATTATAATAGATATCACTTATTACCTATGATACAAAATATTTCGTAAACGCAAAGTAGAAAAAATAAACAATAAAAAACATAAAAACGCGTAGTCATAGGAGGCAAATGATTAAGTAGGTGTATAAAAAAAACTTTTTACGATGAGAAATAGATCCAATTTAACTTGCAAGATGAGATTTTATACTCTAACGTCATTAAGTACCTATATGCTTACATAGTACCGAGTAAAGCTAGTTCACTAAAAGAAAGTCATTCATTTTTAACTCAGTAAAATGTAGCAACAAATAATGATAATGGAAACTGTATACCCTACAAGCACTTCCTACAACTTACATAACTTAAACCAATGCAAACCGCAGAAGGAACTGTATGTACGTGTTCGGACTATTATTACCTACACTACTATTATGTCATTATAATTACATACCTACTTATCATTGTTTACACGCGTATTTAAAT
>DWPC01000356.1:0-10531 GCA_018251435.1 Oarisma aurantiaca
TTTAGAGCCTTCCTGCGTCTCCTACAAGAAGTGGAGAAAATAAAGAAACAAATGTCAGCCAACAGTACCCGACTGCCATTGAACATTGAATGCTTCATGGAAGAGCGTGATGTTTCTGGTGAAATGCAGCGCTCGCACATGGAACAACTCTGTGCTGATACCTTCAATAGAGTGGAAAGGACCCTCAGAGCTCTGTTGCAGAATGCCAGTAAGATTTCTTTTTTATACTATGTAATAATCTGTGTTGAAATATACAACCCTTGCAGCTATAGATAACATAAAAGTTTAAAGTACACATCTTATTTTTCTTAATTCTTTAACAAAATTTCTTTCCTTACAGAACTGAGACCTGAAGAAATCAGTGCAGTAGAAATTGTAGGAGGATCCACTAGAATTCCGGCAGTCAAAACTTTGATTGAACAAGTTTTCAACAAAAATGCTTCCACTACTTTGAATCAGGTAATTATAATAAATACATTTTCAAATTAAATGAAATGTGAATTGCATGGATGGATTTAGTGGAGATTTGAGCTTTATTCTCTATCACATGTTCCCCTAACTTATGGCCCCTAAACTTATATTATAAAAAGCAAAGGTTAACATATTTTGTTTGAAGTTAACACATTAACTTAATCTAACTCAATAGTAAATGGGTTAGTTTTAAAAATCCTTACCCCAACAGATTCCTTCGAAATAACGGCTGTCATAAAAAAAATTGTAACAAAATAGTTCAAGGTAGTTAAATCATCATGTATGTGTGTATGTGTATTTAGGACGAGGCGGTATCTCGCGGGTGCGCCCTGCAATGCGCCATGCTGAGCCCGGCGGTGCGCGTGCGCGAATTCAGCGTCACCGACGTGCAGCCGTACGCTGTGCGGCTCGCCTGGGACGCCGCGCGCGGCGAGGACAGCGACATGGAGGTGGGTACTACACACACTACACATTTTGTGGAATTAGCAAACAAGCTCCACTAGAAGGTAACTGACTGTTAAGCTGCCCAGCCACAACTCTGAATTGTCTGCAAAATCAAAGACATCACTAATGGGTTGCTAGTGAAAATATAAGACGAGAAGTCTAATTCAGAACTGGCTGAAGCTATGGACTCAAATGTCGTTCGAAAAGACAAGTGTTTGTAAAAAACTAATTTCGAAAATATACACCATTTTGTTTCATTTTTTCCTCAACCCCTTAGCCGAAATATGATAAGTAACTTGCTATCCAAAAAAACCCTATATTTTTATTTACAATTTAATAATTTATTTTCTGGCAACTGTAGAGCAAACTTCACACATTAACTCTTCTTAATTACATCACTAGGTATTTCTTAATTCCTATGTTTCTTTGTTTATAGGTGTTCCCAGCATTCCATGCTGCTCCATTTTCAAAGATGCTTACATTCTACAGAAAGGAACCATTCACAGTCCGAGCTTATTACTCTGATTCCACACCATACCCTGATTCATTCATTGGTAAGTTTGAATTTTTTATAATTTTGTCCTCTTAAGACTACATGGATTAAGACTACAAATCAAATTTCTGGAATATATACCTACTTATTTTGGTTATTCAAAATTTCACCTTTAGGTCAGTGGAATATAAAAGACGTGCAACCGACGCCAGAGGGCGAATCACAAAAGGTGAAATTGAAGGTCAGGGTGAACATCCATGGTATCATAACGATTGCGTCGGCATCTCTGGTAGAAAAGAAGCAAGACTCCACACAGAACGAGAACATTGAAATGGAGAACGTTAACGAGAGCACGCAGAATAGCCAGGACACTCCCATGGAAACTAACGGCGGCAGCCAAGACCAACAGAATGGACCCGACAACCAAGAGGTGAGGGAAGATGAAATGAAAGGCGAGCCTCAACAAAAACAATCGTGGACACAGAGAGTAGGACAGTGGATCAGTGGGGTACGTGTCGGTAGTGCCTTTGTGGAGTGTGACTGTGATGTCTGTTGCTGCTTCCTTTATTTTTTCTTTCGAGCTATACGGATCGCTTCAACCTTCCCCCAAAGCAACAGACTTCACTACATTTCATTATCCCCACCCTCTAAAGAGGCCCCATTTGCACAGTATCTTCAACAAGGCTTCAATCAGGAACCTTTTGAATTTACAATGTAATTGTAGGATGCTAGAAAAGTTTTCCTCTGTGTCCACGCATGTTTGTGTCAACCCTGCAGTTTTTTTATTTTCTTCGAACTACTACTGCGTATGAATTAAGGTCTGTAAGTTATTTTTTGTTAAGCTTGTAATGGTTTTAAAGTAGTGCAAATGGGTCATTGCATCACTTGGAAGTTGTTTGTTGATGTTTATACAACAGAATTATGGCATTAAAACAAATTTATAACATTAAATTTAAAGAGAATATTTTCAAAGTGGTGCAATGGTGGGGTTTTTATATTTTAAATGGTATGAACCGCTCGCATTATTTTCAGGAAAAATCGGATGATAAACAGGATAAGTCCAAGGACAAGGCTAAAAAGGTGGCAGTCAAAACTGTAGAACTACCTATTGATGCGCAAACCCACGGATATTCCCAACATGAACTGAATTCCTATTTGGAACAAGAGGTAAAAATTAATCAGTAACATTTTATCACTTATACTCTACAAATCTATTTACTTACTAAAGGTAATGGCATGAAATCTAATTTGATGCAGCTAAATATGTCCTCGTTTCTATGTTGACCATACCACCCAGATACGTGTATCTGACCTGTTGTGGGTGTCCTTATAGATTGTCCTTGAATGTCATGATTATATAACATGTTTTCCATTCCATTCTCATATAATATGTGCTTATGTTTTTTTTTGTGTGCGTTTTTAATTAATATTTTACACATTCAGGGCAAGATGCAGGCTCAGGACCGGCAGGAGAAGGAGCGCGCGGACGCCCGCAACGCGCTCGAGGAGTACGTGTACGAGCTGCGCGGCAAGCTGTCCGAGGGCGAGGCGCTGCACGACTTCGTGGCCGAAGACCAGCGCGGCCGGCTCGTCAACCAGCTCGACGCGCTCGAACAGTGGCTGTACGACGAAGGCGAGGATCAGAACAGACAGGTGTGTGCTAATGAACCGTTAATCTGGCGTTCGCTGCCCAATGCTCATTGGAGTTTTATACCCACCCATCCATCCATCAGCCTTTCGACGTCAACTGTTTGATACCCAGCAAGGCGAAAATTGGAATCAGCTGTTCTTTTTCTGGATGTATGTGTGTCTTTCTTTCTGTATTTTTCATGACATCCCCGACACAAGTAACCCTTGTAAGCGTTATTATTATTTTTGTGTCCAGGTGTACAGTGACAAATTGGCGGAACTCCGAACAGAGGGCGAGCCCATCAAGCAACGCCGTCTCGAGTTCGAACTGCGCCCTGGCGCCTTGGATGACTTTGCTCTATCTATTCAGTTAACTAATAAAGCCATTGATTTGTACAAGTAAGTATTTTTCTATTATAATGATCATAATAAATGTTATCAGGTTTACCAATAAATTTAAATAACCAAGTTATCTTGCCATCATAACGTCTCGCAAGTAAAAATCTATTTGTATTTGGATCAACTTTAGCCTTGACATGATGATGATGACAGTGCTATTATTTAACTGACAGAGTAACGTTCAACATGATACGCGACGTGTGTTTCGCAGGGCGGGCGACGCGAAATACGCGCACCTGTCGGAGGCAGAAATGGGCAAGGTGAGCGAAGCAGCCCGCGCCGCTCTCGGCTGGCTGGAGGGCGCACGCCAGGCCGCCGCCGCCGCCCCGCGCCACCAGCCTCCGCCGCACACCACGCATCAGATCCGACAGGAGAGACAGGTATGTACCAGTGGAAGTACTTATGCCACCCAGGATAGATGCATGCAATGGAATAGTTTTTGCCTTATCTATTTTTAAGTGTTGTTTTTAATTATTAAGCATTTGTATTCAAGAATTTTAACCCTTCAAGAAATATAAATAGAACACATTGTTGTTTAATCACAGAGTTTCGAAGCCATCGTGACCCCTATCTTGAATAAGCCGAAGCCGAAGGAGAAGACCCCGCCGCCGGCCAACCCGACCGCAGGAGACGGCGCGCCGGCCAGCGACACCCAGCCGCCCAACGACAACATGATGGACGTAGAATGAACCCGCCACGTCAACAAGTCTCTAAATTAATTATCGACAAGTCTCATTTCACACCCCTCACCCTCTATATTCAATATTTTCTTCGTAAACAACTTAATATGTTTTCCTTAAAATCAATATTGATATTGCACATGAGGTAATATTTTATTCCCTTTCATTGCCAGAACACAATCATCACAGCAATAACTTTGTTGGTTTTGTCTAAGATTCTTCATCTACAACAATAGTATAGAAATTAAATGGTTTATTTAATTGAATTGTTTACGAAGCTGTTTACGAAAAACTGCGAATGTGGAGAAAAACTACATAGTTAGTAAATAATAATTTGACTCTAACATTGCGAGTGTATATCTGCTCAATTAACCTCTGCATATTCAGAACTTTGTTAAGTTTTGCTAGTAGTTCTTACTCGACAGCTTCGTGTGGTTTGATAATCCTAACATCAGTCTCATTCATACACCACACAGTTTTTTCGTCAGATATGGATCGCATACAGTATTGAAGAATTGTGTAAGCTGGCTTACAAAGACTTAAGAATGGCTTACACAACAATTTGTTTAAATCTCACTTGTTCAATTAAATTTATAGGAATGTCATAATTAATATCATATTTTTTTTACAAATTAGTAACGCATTTCTTTTAATATAGGTAGCCTTGGAGAGTATTAGAAAATAATGATTTACTTATATAATAATTTATATATTTTGTGTATTTTATGTTTATGTTCCATCAAAACAATGTAATGCAATTTTGTAGTTAGAATAGACTTGTCAAATGCAGTATACATCTTGCAGCAATATAAGCAAGTGGAACTAAATTTCGTATTTAAATAATGTCGAATAGTATAATTCGAATTATTAGGTATTTGGAATGTGATTGTGATGAAATGAATAAATATTTTAGTGCAATACAGTACATACATAACTCTACACACAAGTTAAATTGAACATGTAAGGGGAAGCGTAATTGACAATTGTTATTCCAGGATGTTGCTTGTAATACACTTGAGCTAGCAAGCGTGTAAACAAAATGAAATTCACTGTTTCCTAACACTAATATTGCTTTCGTTTGTTAAAAGTTACGATAAGTAACAATTTACTTAATAAAATGTAATAAAATAAAAATTGTTACAATAATTTAGTGTCCACAATAAAACAAATGTGTTTTCATTCCATCTACAAAAAATTTAGCCCTATATCTGTTTTACTTAGTTTGATATAGATAGATGTTGAACAAAATTCATAGTTACTCAAAATTATAATTCACAAGTAATTCTAGATAGTGATATTTTCTATAAAAATTTCGTTGATTATGTAAATAAAATATGCTAGATTGTACAAAATTACATTAACTGAAATGCACTTATGCACCACTTGTGGATGTTGGAAGCTAAAAATTGATTTTTGAACAGTGGAAGTACTAAGGTATAGTACGCAATAAATGTAACCACTTATTAAATTTATAAAATTGTGTTAACAAAATGCAGAATGCTTCTATATTGTTCTTAGAGGAATTATTACAATATAGTACATACCTTAAAATTCGTCAAATTATCATGGTTTTGTCCTTAGATTAAAAAAATACTTAGATGGAGTACTCAATATTGCTGTTGCAGATACAATCTCGCCAACTGTTCACAACCAACAATGTCAAGGACTGTTACAGAAGAAGACAGTTTTGGTTAAGTATATACTTACATGAAAACTGACTGCATTTGGATTTTTACACTCGCATTACATTTATTATTTTGGTATTGTGTCTAGCATTCGTGAGATAAAGTATAATAGAACAATTTTCTTTTTGTCGATATTTGGGCTAATAAAGGTACTACATTCCATCTATGTGTTGGTTTTAATCTAACACAAGCTTCAGACTAGCAGATAAATAATAGAACATGGATTCCAGTTAGTAATTTGATTGGTTAGTTAAACCTTGCACTGGTTTGTCTCACTCTTTATTTGTATCACTAATTTTATTTTAACTCACAGTTATATGTTAAAACTGCTACAAGGTTCCTTTGGCCTATCTTGTACATTTAGAAAAATGGTTGAACCATTTAATTGTTAATTGTGCATTTTTAATAATAGCTTAGTAAACGAATTATATAACTACATAGCTTGTTTTTCCTTATAAAATCCTTCCTTTTAAAATATATAAATTTTGATTCTCTGAAGTATATCACTCAACAAAAATAATCTAAATTCAAATGAAGTCCAGGATGGATATAGTTATCTGTGCAATAAACATACACAGAAAAGTTTTAGGCATGTATGAACTATGAATACATTATAAACAACAGTTTCAATGCACAATAATTCTTTTTATATATACATACATACATATTAACAAACCACATTACCCAGAGGAATGATATACAAGGAATTTTATATAGTCAATTAAGTTCTTCAAAAATGTTAACCTTATCACTGTAATATTTATTCAATCTTATTTCAGCGTACCTGTAAACAAGACTAAAATTAGTACTCACGACGAAATGTTCTATAAGTATTAATAATTTATAACAAACTTAATAATAATGTGTATGAATTCAGCAGTTATTATAAAACAGCCCATTCATAGGTAACTATTTTTTTATTCACTCACCGTCCAAAGTCGAAATCAATATCGGATAACTCGTATTGAATGAGGGACCAAATACCCCAAAAGAAATGAGAAGCTAATGCCATCTGTTGAACTTCTGTATATAGCTTTTCTATGATTGAACTCGAAGGCGCGTCATCATCTAGGTATTCAGTGAGATATGTCTTAATCCAAGTTAATTGAAATTCTTTACTTGGATACTTAGAATAGTCGATATCATCGATTGATAAACCTGAGAAACATAAATTACATTAATAAAAAGATAATAAAAAAAATAAGTTATTACTTATTCTCTTTAATCTTACCAACAAATTCATTGAAATGATTTGCTATATCGTATGCCTGGTAATTATAGGCTGCATACTCATAATCAATAAAGGACACAGTGCCTTGCGCTTCATTGTGGATCACGTTTCCTAGAAGCAAATCATTGTGAGCAAACACGATTGGGCTCTCAGTTTTGGATAAGTGTGACTTGAGGCGCTCAAATTCTATTCTTAATTTTGTAACCGATCCAAAATTTTTTGCAAATCTAAAAATTTAATAAAACCCTTGTGTTTAACTGTTTTGCATAAATAAAAATGAATACAAAAAAATTAATAGTATAATAGAGAAGGCAAGTCCTTAAAATGCTTATATTATATAACTTAATGTAAATGTAAACATTCAACATACACAGTACAATATGTACATAATAATATTTTCTCTTTTTAAATCTTACAATTTAATTATTTACTTAAACATTATTTTTTATACTTTTTGATTTTAAAGTTAATTGGAGGGCAAACTTTCTAAAGCCACACATACCACCTAAACAAAATTTTGTTTAGCCCAATCACTTCTATTTAGCTATACTTTATACCATTAAAAGTATTTGAAAACAACTTGGAACTTGAATTTTAAATAATGTCTAATTCTATTTCATCCAACATGACAAGGTATGTAATGCATCTCTTCTCAACACAGTAATTAAAAACCTTGCTTAAAAAATAACAAGTTATACACAGTACATATTGTTTCAAAAATATGTTAATTGTTCATAAAACATGCACCCTGTAGTAAAGCATTATGAATAGCAAGAAGAATTTATTTCAAATCACAAACCTGTTTTGTTTTGTTTCTGTAGAGAAAGGTTCAGGTACCAATTGTAAAAATTGTTCTGTTTTGTCCCATAACATTGGTTCCATCACTATCTGTAAGAATATTCTATTACAATGGCTAGGACAGATATCAACCAGAATCCTTGAAACACAATGTATGTACCTACACTCTTAGTGTTATAATAAGTTTTAATGTCATTCCTACTACAACAATCTCCCCTCTTAAATTTACCATTACTTTTATAAAGAGGTAGTGAATTAAATGAAATAAACTTTAGCCATCCATAAAATTTTAATGCAACACTTATAAATTCCTAAGATTTTCCCTACCTTAAGCAGCTAAAAAGCTAAAATATAAATGTATTTAACATAAATTATTTTATTAAATTTTATTTTGTTGCCAGTTCTTATATAAAACATCTTTACACTGTGTAGAAGATTTAGCTCCAGATGACTGCAAATTTAACTGCTTAATATACAAGATACAATAGACCTTAAACTGAGAAATAAGAAATAAAGACAAGTTTGACACCCAGAAGTACATCATTATATACAAGTAACTTGTATTTGAAAAATATGTGTATTGAAATATATTTATCATCCTGCTGCCCATTTCCCAATTTTTATTTGAGGTCAACTTAATGTGTCTTTCTCTTCCATACTGTCCTAACAGCCGCCATTTCTACACTCACCTCATCTTTCATATCTTCTTGTACACCCTCCATCCATCTTGTCTTAGTTACATGTGTTTGTTCTTGCCTCATCACATATCTGTACCAAGACAACCTGTTCCCTTTTAACCTTTCTGTAATTTTTGCCACTTTCAAACCTCGCCTAATATACTCATTTCTTATTTTACCTATTCTCGTCACTCAACACATCTACCTCAACATCCTCATTTCTATAACATGCAATCATCCCTCATTTGCCTTCTTTGTTGCCCAACATTCTGATCCATACATAACGACAGATCTTATTACAATTTAAGGGGCATCCACAAGTCGCAAATTGTTCCTGAGACCTGTCGCCATTTCATTTAATCTGCATTGATCCGATGAGGAATGACAATATATGGAAAATGAAATATATTTAGTATGATATAAATAGAATTGTTTAAGAATATGAGAATGAACAGATAACATGTTTGTCTTGCCAAACTGTAATAGATAAGCTGGTTAAGAACCTCACTCAATTGAACAAAATTGCTTGTACAATGATAACAGGAAACATTTTATCTATTCAAATAACTATGGGATATGTAACATAAGTGCTGATATTGAGCAACTCCCCAAGGCCACTGGAACAATGGTTGTTCTCTTGTAGCCATAAATTCAAACTAAAGGACGAAGTAATATTATCAATTTATCAAGGACCTCTATAAAACATATAAAATGGACACCCAATAAAAATAAATTTTGATACAGGTTAATAATTATGAGTGTAGCATATAATTGAGCCTGATATTACTTACATCTTTTCCAGCCTGTACTTTGTGCATTTTTGCCATTTGTATTGCTACCATTTTTGAAATTTTTTCATCAATTACAGTTTCAACAGTCAATGTTACACCAGGGTAGTATTGATAAACTAGGCCATTTTTAAACACACCATAAATATTGGGAGCTAATCCCAGCACATTAAGAATGGATATATTTCTGAAATATTTATAACGGATTAAACTAACTGTAGACATTGTACATGACAAAGAAATAAGCTTCATTAAAGGAATTTTTAAGAATTCCAGCAAGTCCTAACAGAAAGCTGCTTGCTTTAAGCATAACTAAATTAATTATGTTACATTTAAAAAGTTTACTTACAAAGAAGATATTATATCACAGTTAAATCTTCTTTTTTGAAATTATTAAGATACCAGAAAATTAAATATACTGTTATATTTTGTCAATTCTTACCTCAGTTCAGCATTTCGATCAATAAGAAGATCAGTTTTATTTCCATATATACGAACAAGGACAATATTATCATCTTGATTTGAGCCTTTATTCCATTCACAAGCAACCAATTTATTAGTTATACCATCGGTGAATACCTAGAAGTGGAAAATCTAAAGTATGATAGGTACACATACCTACTAATATACATATTTTAATAAATTATAGCTTTAAATAAGAAAGGCCCATTATCTTACCTTAAAATCAATTGCTTCTGGTTCCCAACAAGGTCTTATTACTTTAAGAACATTCAAAATTCCCTCATAAATATTATTTTCATCGATTTCAACTGGAACATAAGTATAATCAAACATAAAATGATTTACAGACATCGTACTTTTTGTTTAACCTTAGTAGTACAATATGAAAAATGTAATATGCTTCTTGCTTGGCCACCAAAATGCATGTGAAGAATTTCTACATCTCCAAGACATTTTATAATGCTTGAGATAGGATAAACATTTTGAAGAGACAATAATTTTCCACTTGCTCGGTCAGTAAAATCCACATTAGTATTACATAGGTTAAGTCAGAATGTCATTTCAACGTCAGTTTTTGACATATACAAAATGTACTCTTTGGTTTTTTAATCTATGGTTTTTTATTTATGTAATGCCATGATGTTGATTTATGTACATTTATCTATACAAATATTATAAAGAGGAAAGATTTATTTGATTGTTTGTTTGTTTGTTTTGAATAGGCTCCGAAAGCACTGAACCGATTTGAAAAATTCTTTCACTGTTGGAAAGCTA
>DWPC01000357.1:0-10531 GCA_018251435.1 Oarisma aurantiaca
ATATTGTTACTAATACACAAATACTAACTTCCTATGGACCCTTACTTGCTGTTGGTCTGAAATAAAGAATTTATTATTATTATTATTATTTATGATGACCAGAGTTTAGTAAAAATACTTAGTAAAGTTTTCAATACCCATCGGCCAAGACTAATTATTAGTCTAATGAACTATTTTAATTAGACTTGGAATGTAACTGTAAAAATATACTTACCTACAGTGAATCCTCAGTTCTGATCACATCCGGTATCTCGGCATCTTATTTAAATTTCCTTCTTCATTGTTACATATATCTCATCGGGTTGGTTTCAGCTTGTACTGTTTACTTCATTTTTCCATTCCATTTCCATTTTTCATGGTTCTCAGTCGTGGTCTATGATTGATACGGTATTGAGAAAAAGCATTTGTTTCGACTGCCTGCAATATTATAGGTGCCTACGTTTTAAAAGCCCTGCGCTCTTAGGAATATTGTTACCTTAGAAGGCGTCAAACAATTGCTTTCTTCTGCATTCTCATTAACATAAACATTGATCATTATTGTCCAAGAAAATAAGAGTAATTATTGATTGTAGGTGGTGCACAAGCAATTCAACTCTCCCATCAATCTATACTCTGAACAAAACATCGCCAACTCCATCAGACAACAAACTTCGCCTCTACCGTAAGTATTACTATTCGATATGACCATGAGCATTCATAAAAATATCTAGATTTATACTATGAAAGAAAAAATCCTAGGTATTTCAAAACAGAAACCAAAGGTCGAGTAACGTTCGTCTTAGAACTAAATTTCAAGAGCATGGCCGAGTGCCAAAAGAAAATAACCGACATTCTACAACTATACATGCTGCGGCTGTTTATCTCCGAGCCGTAATATGCATTAGAGTATTAGAAACTCAAATTCCATCGCTACACACAAAATGACATATTTATAATTTTACATTTTGTGAATTAGGAACTTATATAGAATTTGCATTTTATTACGAATCTATAGTGTATACTCCATACAAACCTATTCCACGACACCCTATATTTTAAAAATAGTTAGCCTGCTATGTAATAGTAATGTCTAGAAGCAGACATTTTTGCGAAGACGCTTTGAGGAATATCTCAAAAATACTATGTACCCCGCAAATGTCTCTAAATCGAATCTACTTCTCTGTATACATATAATAATAAAGATAGAAATAAATGGACTAAAATTTACGAAATCCGTCATATATTGTTTGGGTGTAATAAAAGTGTATGTAATAACAAGATTTTCTCTGCTTACATAGCTCTAACGGCCCTTACGGACGACCAAACGTTGTCAAGAGGCAAGTGTTTTACTAGAAACGCCGCCAAATCGACAGACGACGCCAATCTTCTCTCATGACGCATTAATGCTTATTTATATTTTATTTGCTGTCTTTCGACTCTTTCGATCTTCGTCTACTCGTGTCATTCTCTATTCGCTATATGTAATCGTAATGTACCTTAAACGTATCGTCGAACACGGCGACTTCGCGACATCGCATCGCGGCGCCCGCATCAGTGTTAAACACTTCACGTCACTAGCGACATGTCACTTCTAGTATCTAATACCTTAGACAATAATATAATCGAATAGATTACGAATCAAATATCTATATATAATTATAAGCTAGAACATATTCTACATGATTAATGTTAGTATTTTTATCGACCTGTCCTTCCTAAAAAACAAACACTAACCGTCCGGTCGCGCACTAAGCCACTAACCCTGTAACGAGACGAGTCTAATATAATTTCTGTTCGTTGCGCCCGCTAACCGACTACTCTACTAATACTAACTGTCCCCGCCCCGGGTAGCCACAAGCCGACGTTCCTGTACGACCCGGCCAAGTCGGAGACGTTCCGCGCGCTGCAGGAGGAGGGGCTCGGCGACGCCGTGCAGGAGGTGCCCGTGCCCGTGCAGACCAAGGTCTTCACGGCGACGCCCGCCAAGGTAACCACCACCAGCCACCAACACCACCCGCCACCAACAACAACAAACACACGCTTCTAGACTTCGATAGAGTTAGATCGTGTTTTAGAAACACGATAAGGCAATAGGCGTATGTAAGTACCAAGGGCCCGTAACTATTCTGAAATGGGTCCCGCTTAGCATTGTGCCACAGCACTGTAGGTGATGTGAAAATAAAAGGCAAAAAATTTAAAGAAACGCACGCACGACGGACGCCTTGTTGCCGACTGTGTTTTGTTTTGTTTAAATTTTGAATGATGTTCTAAAATAACAATTCATTTTTCATTTATCGATAGGCTTCATATCAGATATCATTCGTGCTTTTATTGTATTTAAAAAATAAAAGATGACAATGTGTCGCTTACAAGCACCCTTCGCCACATGGGTTAAATACCTATGGGTGGAACTGCACAAGAAATTTGCCACCAGCGATCTTTTGGTGACAGCCACAAATTCTTAAGTATAAATCCGCGGTCTATGCTGACAGCTCTCGACTGCGCATTATAAGAATATTTTGATCTTCAATGTAATGAATTCTGTTGACAGAAGCCAGTACCACCTCCGAAACAGAAGCAGGATGCGGCTCCAAAAGGAAAACAAACGACCTTCGTAAGTAATGATTTGCTTGAAGCTTACAAGAATTATTATTTTAAACCAATTGGTGGTACCGACTAAACTTAAACTAAATAATACTTAATATGATTCAGACTTAACAAACAATCTCAAGACGTATTTTCTGACAGCCACCAAGGTTTCAAGGTTCAGGTTTCAAGTCATCACATTTAATAAATCCTACTTGCATAGCCTATCAAACCTAAAAATATTATGAATTCGAATCAGTATGTACTTCGCGGTAATAAAGGTATTAATTTCCAACCTAATTAATTTTCTTTTCCAGGTAAATTCCCTACACGAAGAGCATATTCAACAGTCGAACTCCTTCAAACGTCTCATGTACAACGTGCTGGGCGACACCGAGTTCTAGTGCGGCGCCGACCAACGACCACCGACCGACACCCAAAGTTCCTAACGTTGACCTCACGTCAATAGTGCTAAATACAAGGAAATCATATTTAATATTATTATATTTAATTTTAATATATAAAACATCCTTATTATTTATGGACAATGTTGGCTTTAATGCGAATTAAATTACGAAAGATGCATTATTATTGACTGACCCCGTAGCGGTTAGGACGACAGCGGGCGCCCAACTTAGACTTGTCGTTTAGAACCAAACTCGCCAAGACTAACAAAATTAATTATTAAACTCCCGACAGCGTGCTATGTATTTTTGTGGATTTAATTGTTCTAATACTCGAGTATTAGGGATATAAATTATATTTACATTAAGTAGGAAAGTAACGATTATTACTAAGTGTTGATTTTCTGTTTGTACAGAAATATTGTTTATGTATACATGATTTAAGTAATGTTGAGTGTAAAGTCTAGTCATATCGACCCGAGCTCCGGTCGCACCGATGGAATGCGAATCGTTCAACTTTAAATAAATAATTTATTTTTATCTATCACATTGTTTTATTTGTAGCGAAATAAACATACATGGATCTCAAAATAACTATATTTATAACCTGGAATTAACAATTTTACATAACAAAATAAAATACAGTCTTACAAATTTCACGAATTATAAGTACACAGATCGAAAAGAAAATTTAACTTTGAGCAAAGGAAAACGAAAACACTTACCAACTTATATCACAATATACGAGGGCGTGGCATACCACTATACGGGACGCTCGCTTCGGTCACACGCTGCCCCCTGCCGGGCGAGTCCCGCCGCGAGACAGGCTGCGGAGTGCGGGATGTCGTCATTACATCTCCAACGACCACTCACATATCAGACACGTATTCGGGAGCTACTATTTACAACAGATTCAAACCAGGTTTCATCGATCGAGGGTGTAATGCGGTCACGTGACGATGTCGATGTAATGACGATAGGTACGTCACCTCGCCCAAGTATTCTGGCCTACCTTACTTTATGTTAAAATATATGACGACTATTAGGGACCTCTTGTTCATTACGTAACGTAATTTGACTACCCAATATATCACTGTAAATAAATATAGTAATTTTGTGCTATACGTACCTAATATTTCAACGGCTAATTTACATTTCAGCGTAGCTAGTAGTAGACAATTATAGTAACATTCAAGCAAATCCACAGTAAAGACAGGTCCCTAATACCATCATTATCAGAATTTACAATTTTACAACATTACGACGTACCAACTTAGGAATTAAATAGTCTCTGACCAAAATGTCTGGAAAAAGTAGGTACATAATATTATTTATTACCAAAAAAATGATAATCAATATTGATAATGCCTCTTTAAGCAATAAAAAATAAACATGATTAAATATTCAAAACAACTTAAGGATTATTGATAATTTAGATATCGTGACTGTCGCGTGGCCAATAAATTGATTTATAACATAATATCAAGAGAGATATACGAAGTTACCTGTATCCTGTATCTCTAAAATAATAGTTTAAAATAAATGCTATCTTATTAAAATAAGTATAGTGCATTCGATAAATATGACTTATTATCTATTTTACAGTAAATTGAATAGGTAATGCTAGTAACACATCATATTGATACATTTCAAACTTCATTGGATTAAAATTGTTGATATCCGCCACGCGACACCGCGCCCAACGCCATACAGAAAGACATGTTGCTAATTATTTCATACAACTTATAGACTACACAATCATGTATTTTCATTCTATTGTTTTTTGACACATATTATCAGAAATTTTAATAACTTTTATAATCAATTTAGCATAAAAAATGCTGAAAGCTTTCAAGCATTAATTACGACATCAATGTCGCAAGACAATGTTAATAATTTCCAATGATTAATTAATTTAATGAAATTACAAAATGTCAAGATATTATGTGAAAGAACAAGTAATGAATTTGTCGTTTATGTCATCCACACATTTTAAAGCATTCTTATTTCTCCTAATGTGCAAATAATTTAAATTGAAACCTTAGACATGGAAGTGGAGGACGAAAATGTAACTTATAATCAATTTGTTTGCACGTATTAAAGTAAGTTCATGCGACAATGGATCGATGTTGTGTGCGCCGCGCCGGTGTCAATGGCAGCGTCGAGAACACTTTACTAAATAGCACCAAACCTCAAAACTATTATTATTCATAATATAACATTCTAACTACAAATACAATTTAGCAGATTTATTACAGTGACTATCTAAATATAATGACTATTCGATTATTCTATCATAACGGGTACACATAAATTAATTAAGATTTGCACGGAGCGAAACCGCGTAAAGGTTACACTCATCTAGTTTCTTACATTATATTGGATATTAGTTTAAAATAAGATTACGTTATTACAGTAAGTTTAGTATTATTAACAGATCTATAGGTCACGTTTTAATGTTTTCCAACTGAGACGACTACATACTAAGGAGCCGATTCCGTGTGATACTTGTTAGTGATGTACGGTCAATTTTATGATACGTAATTATGCAAACGATGCCTCATGTAAATTACTAGTACATATTAGTAAATGGTCATTATTACCTTCGACTTTTTTCACTGACTTCTTTTAAATCCAATAAAATATGTAGATATATATGTATTTCCATATATTGAACAATGAAAACAGATATTCCAAATTCGACAATAATTTATTTAACGATGCAGTTTATTGAAATTATTTACTTATTTTCTGTCTTATTTAAACGATCGACATCAGAGACACCAAAATGGATGATGTGATGCAGGCCAAGATAGATTGAAGAAAAAGAATGAAATAACTCTCGAGGAAACTGGTCAAATAAGATAAGACGGATAAAGAGAGAATATAGTCCATTAGCATCAAAAGCCTTCCAAAGTATTTTATCAAAAGAGATTATCGTAGTGTTTAACACAACATCCATGCACTACATACCAATTCAAAACTCTTTGAATTCCTTGTTTATCAAGTGGTATTCTGTAGTTAGGTTAAACAAGAAAAAGATACATGTTAACGTTCCTTACACTCACAATGTGCTTCACAGAGCTGTTTATCAATGTCAGTTTTGCATAGCAGCATGTCCAGTGTTACATAACAATCGTTAAGTTACAGATTTTTTAAATTGAAACAAGAAACTGCGAGCTCGACATAGTCTGAAGTAGAATGATTATCATACATGCTGGTTGACATAATAAAAAGACTATAAAATATACATACATACATACTACTATAACATATTGCCAAATGGCGGCATTATTATAGACTGTGCTATATGTAATGTAATACAAGTAACCTATGTAAACAGAAATGTCAATTGAACAAAAGCGCAAAGTAGAGGTCTACTAGGATTCAAAGTATAATAGATAGATAATTTAGATGTACATAACCATGAATCGTAAATTTAGATACCAGCTACCAATTTTGACAACTTTTTATTTTTTCAAGGACGGATTTAGTGAAGTTTACAATAAAACACAACACAACCATAAAATTTTTGAAAACCTACCTTGAGTGTTAAGTTAACATGATAAAAATATATTTAACATTCCAAATCGTCAATGTGAGCTATATGATTGTAGGATTGTCACAGTTGACAATATTCAAAGTAACTATTAATATGATAGCTGGGATTTTCTTAGCCAATGTTGTAGGTGATAATAGCGTCAATGATCCTAACGCTGAACAAAGCAATACTATAGGCATTCAATCCGTGGTTCCTTAAATACAATATATCTGATAAGGAAAATATTTTTAGAGTCATTGATGAATAAAATTACAATTGTTAATGAGTTACTGCCCTATTAATAACTAATCTCGTTTTGTGTTATATTTACATAATATTCCATAATATTTACAAGGCTGGATTTTTAAATCATTTATATAACAATATGCATTGAGATATCTATTACATACATTCTAGGTATATAATTGTAATTCATTATTATTTGTACATACCGAAGCATTGGTGAAAAAAGCACAGAAAATAATATTATTTGCCAAACAGAATGCTAACAAGTTTGAGTATGAGTATTTAGATAATTTGTGAAAGGTATTCCATATGCAATGCTCCTGAGGTTGTCAGTTCGCGATATGATTTGTATTCATGAAAGATGATATAATGGTCAGTGATCCTATCAATCAAAATATATTACATGTACTATGTTCACTACACCTCTCTATTATACGTTTAAAAATTGCATTTAGTAAATAAACAACCACAGAAATTTTTGATACCAGAAAATTAATTAAAGTCGCATGGCCACTTTTGATGTACACTTTACGTTAAGTTTAGCCACTTACAGAAGAAGACGAGTCATTTTATAATGAACTTATTTCATAACTGATATAGAAAAATTGTGATCATCAGAATATAATATATGCAGTTCATTTCTGAACACATTATTAACTTAACATAGTAGTTACTGACATTTTATAGCTTCATATATTATAACGTTTATATTAATTTGCCAGCATAGTATATTTTTTGTTCATTACATCATAATGATTAAATCAAAAGTTAATGATCTTGAATAATGAGTGATTAATAATTTTTAAAACATAATAGGGAATCGGTCCGAAAGACACCATTTATTATCGACACTGCTTTCAAAACTAGATTTTGGCGCAATCTGAACTGAATATTTCGTTATTTGGATTCGACCACCTCGCTACACCAATCAAAAAGTTGATACGATCACGAACCAATCAAGGAATTCCATTTCTAATCTAACCCCGATATACTCAGAGCCCCGGAACATCAGAGTTTACATACAAACTAGCTAGTATCTCGGAGAGCCGGGGATAGTTACCCGTGAGTCCGTCAGCGCCGCACACCGCTAGTACACGGTGTCGTCGGGGAAGAGCAGCAGCGACGGGGCGGCGCGGCCTCAGGAGAAGGGCGCGGGGGGCGCCGGGTGAGCGGGGCGCGCGGGGGGCGTGCGGCACTCGGGCGGCGTGGGGGGCGCGGGGGGCGCCGACGGCAGCAGGCTCTCCCGCGAGGCGCGCAGGTTGGGCAGGCTGCGGGCGGCGCGCGCCTCCCGCCGCGCCTCCAGCGCCAGCAGCGACCGGATGTCGGCCTCCAGCGGGTCCACGCTGATGTGGTACACGCCCCCGCCCCCCGCGCCGCGCTCCGCCGGGAACGAGAACCTGAACGACCGCTTGCTCGTGCTGCTAGCGAATCACATTGAATTGTTAAACACTTCATACAAAATAGAATTCCATCTACAGGAATTCTGAACTTCGTTAGAAGAAATTTATAGTAGATTCAGACATTCGTGATCATTTTGTCAATATCAAAATACTCGGGTAGTACAACTCATGCAAAATAGCCAATTAAATGTGTCATACTTTTGTGGATCAAACGAAGCGCGCAGTTGCGCGGCGTCCGGATCGAGCGGCACGTCGTCCGGCGCCGGACGTGGGTCGGAGTAGCGGCGCGCGTCGGGCGCGGGGCACGGCGCGCACGGGGGGCACGCGGCGCACGGGGCGCACGGCGGGGGGCACGGCGCGGGGCACGGCGCGGGCGGCAGCGCGGACAGCCGGCGCAGCGGGTTGGGGCGGTAGGTGTCGAAGCCGCCGCTCTCGTCCTCCTCGTGGTAGACGGCCGGGGCGGCGGGCGGCGGCGGCTCCACGCTGGCCACGGCCTGCGCGCGCCCCCCGCCCCCCCCGCGCCCCCCCCGCTCGCGCCGCGCCCGCCGCGTCCTCGGCGGCGACCCCGATATCGGCACCTTTTCCGGCGCGTTTTGGATCAACAGAATCCTGGAACAATTCACTTGCATTATTTCTTGCTAGTATTGTTGTTTATGTCGTCACAATTGCGAAAACAGTGCTCAATTAGAAACTTCACCACTTATTAATAATAAAACGGTATTAATCCTTAAGTTTATATTATAAGAAAAAACAATGTACAAAATGATGCAGATAAGCCTGTAATAGGAGGCAAGTACGAAAAAATCGTTACATTTTCCTGAAATGAAAGGTGGGTATTTTACCTGTTGTGTGCTCTCCATCTATTGCAAAGATGTAAGTACTGTCGGCACTGTATGTACATGAAAACAGCACCGCCCGTGAAGCCCACAGCTACCACCACAAGTTTTGTCCAAAAGGGCCAAGCTGCAAAAGGAAATATGGAAGATATTCAATTTATTTATTATACCAATAAACACAACAGACAGTTACAAATATGGATAACGCAAATATATTATTTACTGCAGCAAACAACTAACCGAGGTTACGATACCTTTTATAAACAGCTTGTTACATAGAAAATGATCAAGTAGCAAGGCTAGGGTAAAAAAGGATGGCCAACAGTCATCAGTCCCCACTGAAGTAACGCGGTCTATGCAGCCTGCGAAAGCCTGTTCAATAAGCCCAAGCCTAAGCCATTCAGTTGAAGTACTAATTTGACCAAAATGAACCAAGCCAAGATTAAACATTTTGAAAGTTCATGATAAAAAAATTATAATATACTAGCTGACCCACCGAACTTCGTATTGCGTAAGTTTAGGAGGATGAAAAATAGATAGTAGCCGACTCTCAGACCTACTGAATACGCATATAAAATTTAAATCGATCAAGCCGTTTCGGAGGAGTATGGCAACGAAAACTGTGACACGAGAATTTTATATATTAGATTACTGTAACTAAATAGTCGGAAGTAAATAAATAAAAGATTTAAATAAGGAAGAAGGAAAAAGTGCATTTGAGTTAACAAAAACATTCAATAGATTTTTTATCAGCAAAGAAAAATATTTCAAGATCAATATTCACAAGCTTAGCGGTTAATAAATACTTAATGATAATTGCGTTAAATCTGTGCTAATGAAATAATAAGCAGATGAAAATAAATTTATTAAATACATATAAATATTTTAGTTCAATTATGGATTTATCAATACTAATTCAGCTTTACGATTATGAATTTTATTTTCCCTGAACCTTAATAATAAAAGTAAAGTTAAACCATCAAATATAATAATATTAAGCCACAGTCTTGATGTCATCAACACCTATATAATTGTTCATAGCATGATGAACACTAGTGAACCTCTCTCGCTTTGCTTGGGGGACCCGTAGGTGTCAGCCGCCTAAGTCCTGCTCCTGTAGCTATCTCGGGATAAAAAGTACCCCATGTGTTATTCTGGAGCATAAGCAAAAGATTCATCCAAATCCGTCCAGTAGTTTTTTTGTGAAAGACACACACATAATTATAATAATAATATAATGAACATTTTACTAGCCATTATAGAAATAACATATTTATTCGTGACTAGTGGACCCAGCGAACTTCGTTACGCATAAAAAGACAGACAGACAGGGACTACCGCGACATTAAAGTTTTTACACTAATATTTTCAAGTGTCAAAAATGTCCTGCCAGTGTCTTCTCCCGCGTTCCGTGGGAGCTACCTCGCGTACTTCGAATAAAAACCGAACTGCTAAGCTATCGGGAGTTTAACGTGTTATTGTGAGTCAACCATAAAAGATAGATACATGATGTCGGAGGATATTTTGTATATAATTTCA
>DWPC01000358.1:0-10529 GCA_018251435.1 Oarisma aurantiaca
TGCACATAAACTGTAAGTGTGCCAAATTTTATGCTTCTACGTCCGCGCAATTTTCGTAAAAAGGGGTCCAAAGTTTTCGCATCACGTATTAATATATAGATTATCATTTTTTTTTTAATTCCATGATTGCAATTGAACCTCTCTGCCTATATTAGCCAGCATTTAAGAAAACATAGCTTTTCTGAATCAGTTTGTTCTTTTCTTCAAATTCTTATTAACTTTAACTTCGTTAAGTACTGTTGTATTGTAGACCTAAGCTTTGTCTCCATTTTTTCTTGACATTTCTGAATTACTTTGGTATAATGACAAAGTTCCTCTTTTGAGAGTTTTGTATTTTGTAAGTAGGTACGCCTTTTGTAAGTAGGTGCCTACGTGTTGTATAATCCAAATTTGTTTTATGATTATATTAATTTGATTTTCTATGTTGTTCAAAATTAATTTTCAATAATGTACAGACTTCACGATAATAGGTAAGTATAACATTTTGAAACGAAAATGAGGATTAATTATGAGGATAACTTTGTTAATTTTCTTTATTACAAGTTTACTTATTCATTCAGTTTACCTACTACTTATGTTATATTATATTCGTAAGACCTAAGAGTTCTCCATAATGTTCTCGACGGAGCCGCGGTTTGTGAAGTCTATCAATCTGCAGTTGGCCAGCGTGGTAGACTATGGCCTAAATACCCCACACAACGTGAGAGGAGACCCGAGCCCAGCAGTGGGACGAGATGGGTTGCTGCTTGCTTTGCATATTTGTAAGATGTTAAACGTTATTGCATACAAATAAAACATTAATAAATTAAGATGTCGACTTATTTATGAAAGTAAAAACCATTGCTATTTATTATTGACGAATTTCGGAGCATGTCTGGGAATGTATGTTTTTACTGTCCTCTTGTCGACCGTACCACGGCATTATGAATTTAATTGCTTTTTTCGTAATAAAAGAAACTTGCTAGACATAAACATGAATATTTATAAGAAATGCGAACGGATGAAAATGTGAGGCTATAATACCGACCTAGGCCTAGAATGTAATAATATATTTTATAAGCAATGAAAGCGACTATGTAAATTACTTCATCACGGGTTATATTGAATTTATTTCATGCCCTTACAATTTATAGGATACCGTGACCTACTGTGTTACAATGGAAACCATGACGAAAGTGAAGCGTGAAGAAATGGAAACCAGATTTTTTAATTGGTTTCTAATATTTCTTTCGATGAAACGAAACAAAGTCGGAAGTAATGAGCTGTAGCAAGTTAATTGACTGGGCTGTTTAATATTTTAATAATATGAAGTGTGTTTTCACCCTCGTTACATTAGGTTATAATGCGATTCAAAGGAATTATACTACGTATGTCTTATTGACTCAGTGTTATCTTAGTTCTAAGGAGAAATCAGTGCAATTACAACAAATAGCGTAACAACTCGTAGGCTGTTTATAGTATCACGGCGGCCGCCATGTTTTGCTAAATACATATTTAAATAGTCAAGTCTGGATGCCCCGCGTTCCCTTTTCCGTTTAACCACATGAATGAAAAGAGATCCATAATTATGACTGATATCACAATAACAGCATATAAGTGCATAAACCAGAGCTTTTGTTGTAGTTATGACTATAACCTTTATGATTCAGATATTATTTTGGGAACTTGCACTGTACGTAGGTACTTATACAGTAGATATAAGTAGGTACTTGGGTACCTACCTACTTATTTGTATATTATAATTATTTATAATACATAATATTATATGGTATACCTATACCAAATAGCGTAAAGTTTATACCGTAATTATACCTGTTTTACAACACTCATGATCCGTGAAAAATTAACCTACATATGTATATTACTCGTATCTATCACAGGTCACCTCGCTACATGCCGGTCAGCTACAGATAGACTACGGAGTGTCGGAGTCGTCAATTACCTGAGTAAGTGATAATTTTGTTTCACAGGACTCTCTTGAGGAGGCCTAGAGCATACAGTCATAATTATCTAACCTAGAGGCTACTAAAGTGTCGGTCGTCGGGTTGAGAGCGCTGTTTGTTACTTAATTTCCAATACTAAGTACGATGTTCTATTCTGATACCTACGAGATTATACTTGTAGAGGTTATTTATTTCTCTTGTTTACCAGGCTTATTACTCGTTTTATATTCCTGAGCTGTCTCTATTACACAAATAAAACATTTATAAAACAAACAAAAAAACTAGTAAATTACAGGGAAAATATTCTTCAAAAGTAACTTAACTTGGTGTAATCTGTAAAACAAAAGGAAAGCGAGAATTAAACAAAGGAAATTGTAAATTAATTCACTTTTTTGTTGAATACTTCTCAAGATGAAGAAAGAAGTAAATGAAGGAACAGTCGTTAATATCCAGGGAGGATAGTGATTGCCCCTGTTCTATTTAATTACTTTCAACCTTGATTTCATCAGACACAGTAAAGGACCTTTTAATATTGTATAGCTACCAGTATTGGGGTTACAATACACTTAATTCCTAAGATAGTTTGAACATTCTTGAACGTAACTATCTCGAGATTTTAACCCATTTCTGACAGAAATCTCTGGGGCATTACCTACGTCTGCAAATCACTCAAGCAATGATTAGGATTTTGTTAAAAAGTTTAGATTGTCGCATTTTCTTTACCCGTATTTCATTACCCGACCCCACGTTGTCTTATTATAATTACGTCATCTGTACAATAGAAAAACATATTTAAAGGTTACATTATGTAGGTAGATGATCATGAATTGGAGCTTTTCATTTTGTAAAAGCCTTTTTAATTAATTCTTTATTAATTCTTAATTCGAAATTTGATGGATAGTTATATACCTTATCACTATGTAGTGTAATATAGATAAACAAACAGTTAGTCCATCAGGAAAATACTCACACATTTCGATCGCGTATTGTATCTTCGTACCTATATGTACATATGTACTCGATTCGATTTTATTGTAACAGCTCGATAGTTTGTTATCTCACTGTGTAAACTTTCATTTTTGGAACGCTAAAATATTAAGTTTAAAACAAACATTTGCAACTGGATTAAGTAAAAACCAATTGACCTCCTCTCGTACAAATAACTTAAAGTGCACTTACGTTTATTATACGAGAAGTGAAAACTAAGCTAAGTGTTAAAATTCAGTTTATATAATCTCCCGCGTGAAGTTTCTCGCGTTTCAAAAACATTATGTACATAAAATGCAACCCTCGGCGGATTAAAATATTGAAGTTGTTTTCAGCAAGGTATTAAGGTTTTCTAATCTTTTGAAAGGAGGGAACGCGAAAACGTTTCCCACGGTTGTTTTTTATTCAGCAGATGGAATTTATGGCAATGTTCAAAATGATACGTAACAATAGAGGAAAACTTTACTTCCCGGTTTTTCTTGAGACGAAGTAAGCGTCTAGACTCTTAGACTGTTGAGTATTGAGGATCGCGCAGGAAAACTGCCCGTCTAATCGCACAACAAATCTGGAGAAGACTAACACATTTATAGTGCCTGCCTAATTTTCCAAATATTTTTCGAGTTTTTGTAAGATTATCAATATTGGACTCTTTTTAGTCGTTGAACATCGAGTATAAATGAATTGTTCAAAATATTATGTAGGTAGGTAATTATAGGTAATTATAGAATTGGAAACCGTATAGGTAAGGGCGGTCAAAAAAACTTTTCACCTATATTTGTCATTAAATTTTAACGTATATTTTCCAAGTCTACATTTTCTACATTGAGCCTACCGACCTGATATATTTATGTAACCTTATATTGCGTGGCTGAAACTAAGAAAACGCTTCAGGGTCTGAACAACTAAGTATAACTATCGACAAATTGTGTACCTTAAGGTTCAAGATTCGGGTATACATAACTAATAAATTATCGTTTTAATTGTAGGTATAATATGCGCATAGTTATTAGCGCATAGGTACCTACATAAAACGTTGTGAGTACAACATCTTGACATAATTACCTACCTACCGATGTAAATTAATGAAATCTCAGTTAGGTATAACACCGTTTGATAGGTATCTATTGGAGAAAATCGCTGCAGTTTATATTAATTCCTGTGGGAACTGTCAAAAATAGAACAATGCCAGGAAGCAAAAACATTCGTCCTCATTCAAACTACTCCGCTTATCATCATAATGTATCACCATGTCCCATTGTGGTGATTTAAGTTGTTAAAGTTGCGTAATTAATGCTTTCATTAGAGTCGTTTGTAGTAGCAACAAAACAATAATTAATGACGTTTAAATATAACATTTGATTGGATTTGAAGGCCTTAACTTTGAATCATGCGATGTTTATTTTCTTGCAAGTCTACATTTAAATTGAGTGGTAAAAAACAGGATTTAGTGAGGACGAATAACAAAATAACAAAAGTGAGGAACATGTCAAAGAAATTATCTTATCAAACGAGGATAATTACGAAGAAACAGTCATCACATCACATCATCAAGAAAGTAAGTATAAAAGTATAAATCATAAAAGATAGTAGTATTAAAGTAAGTGTATAAAAGATTAACTTTGACAAATAAAATGAAGAAAATTAGGTATATTTATTTCATAAATTTAAAATAAAAAAAAAAAATTGAAATTGTTGAGGAAGAATAACAAAATAACAAAGGTGAGAAAGATGTAAAGATATTATCTACATAACAAAACAATCGAGGATAATTGCGAAGGAACAGTAGTATTAAAGTAAATAAATAAAAGATTAACTTTGACAAAGAAAATGAAGAAAATTGAGGCAAATATAAATACGGAAGTTTTCTGTTACCTGTCGAAAACATTAAAGATTCCTGTCTGTTATAACCGGCACAAATATTGTTGCTAGGATACCATGAAAGCTTTGTATAGAAATTTCAAATGTGCTAATTAAAAGCGCGAGTTGCTGAGAATTCTTATTAAGGTCGTATAAAAAGTATGGCAATTTTCATGGTTCCCCGACTTCAGTGTACCGCTTGCTCTTTGCGAGCTCTATACAGGAATCTACCGCGAATGTAGAGATAAATAGACACTATGTAGGTATGTACACAATACCTAATTATAACAAGATTGTGAATTAGACTGCGGTAGGTACTAAAAGTAGGTATATATCAGCGTGGAAGACTTTGTTTGGCCTATAAGTACAGTGAAAGAGGTGTCCTGTCGTATGTTCATTGTAGTAGTACCTAGTTGTAGTAATTTTTCAGTTATTGCTTTGTAAATTAAGACGTTTGGTAGGTAATTGAGCTATTTGTTCTTATGGAAAAGTTACTGGACTATAATTATAAACACCGATAGCTAGATAATTATGATGATTTGACTTTCAATTGAAATACGTTTTTTTTATATTTAAGACTAACCTTTAATAATTTGCCGGTGGAAACCATATGCAAATCCATTTATTATAAAATCCGGAATAAACACAGATAAATAGACCGAAATTATAGGTTTATTATATGTACGAATAATTTGATTATTTTCTTTTACGCCTACGTTATGGAGTAAGTATCTACTCGTAACAGAACATTAGTATTTTCAGAAAGTAACGAACGGTAAGCAGTCATTACTTTACAAAAACAAATAAACAGCTAGTAGGTATGTGAAACTCCAAACTTTATAATGTCACAATACGTCACGTTTCTACACAAAAACTATGCGACATCGTAATTAGGTTCCACTGTATAATCATTTTCGGATTACAGCGGCCGCTGCGATAATAATAGTTAGTGGCCAAATAATTGGAATATGTTTTCCAGAAATAAGTAGGTACATACATACAAGCGAAGTAAAGCTCACTTAGGTAAAGCAAAAAAGCAAAGCAACAACCCAACTTGTCCCACTGCTGAGCTCGGGTCTCCTCTCACGTTGGATCATTGATTCATTTGTTTTACTTTATTATAACTAAAATAACACAATGACATGTTCGACCACTAACCATACCCTTACTAGGATAAACAAAAATATCTACTCATTATCATAAAACTTTCTAACTAGTTTCGCTCGCGTAAAGTAAAATCGCTTTCCTGTCTTCCAGTCCAGCTTTGGTCAGGTATACACCGGCTAATAACAATTGATTTCCATAAACTAGAATACTATTAACCAGATAGCAATCTTATCGTTTGCTTTAATTGAAACTTCAAGAAGCTTGTGAAAGGTCAACGATTTTAGCGTACGATAAGTGACATGCGTGTCTAGAACCATTGGGGTTTATGCAAATGAAAGCCGAAAACAAGCTTTCCTTAAGATTTTATGAGGGATTTATTTACGAAAAGACTATTAATATTTATTACACGATCCTAGTGGAAACATAGTTAAAATCGAATATTGTAACATGTCTATAAAATTATAAGATCTATAAGTTTTTCCATAAACCCTTTCATGCAGAGAGTTTCAAACTGTAATTTTACACCGGTTTTTGTTTATTTAAAACAATGTTGAAACAATTAGATTATCACTGCCAATTAAAAATTTTCTTCCAACAAACAATATCCAAAGAGAAGAAACTTTTGTAATTATTCTAATTAATGAAAAAGAGTATCTATAGGTACATAACAAGAGGAACAAAACCAAATGCCAATTATTGGATCCTACTTTAAAGAAGTTCTAAGAAAGGATAAACATCTTGAGGTAGTATGCAAAGCAGTTTGACATAGATATAGTGTCAAGAAATGTTCTCTTATTTCAATACCCATTTTCTGTAGGTACCTAACATGTTTTCACCTTGTAGCAGAATAGTATAGGTATAAGTTCTTTAAACTCAAAGAAAACAGCTATGTACTTGGTAAGCAGTAAGTATGTATATGTATATGTACTTAGTCACCTAAGTTGTTTTCTCATGTTCACTTAATAACAGCTCATGAATTCCTTTGGTGAATTTTAATAATAGGCATTTTACATTTCAACTTTCAAGCTTGAATCATCATACACCGAAATCCACTCATTTCGTACCTAATCATTTTGGTTCTCAGTGGTATAATATTAGGAGTAGTTACTAATAACGTGGAGTTAAGATATTGTTACATTATGAGTTTTATTCACTAATAACTCAAGCAATAAAAGCGAGTCGAGGCTTTATCTGGGGTTTTCCATTTGTCCTATTTTTGTACTGATAAAATATCAAAAATATTTTAAAACAAAATTTGAATGTTCGATGTCGCATTGCAGAGATAAAAACGAGTATTTATCTACATAGATGAAACTCTATGATCTAGGTATTGCACGAATTTAGACGATACGCATTTAAGTTAATAAATATTTTGTAATAATTTTGGATAATTTCAAAGTAGGTATTGAAGGTTAGACGTTCAGTTAAATTCACATACTATAGCCCAAGCAGTCAACGTTGATTGATGTCTTAAGCGACAGGACGAGCAGTACTTACGACTGTTAAGTTTGCGCAAGATTAAAACAAAATTTAATAACATCTTAGTTCCCCACAACGATAATCCAATTAAGAGGTCTAATGCCAGGTACACATAGATTGTTTTCGGTTGTTGTGAACGAGGTTGATCGACTGTTCGTAACGTTACAGGGTCTCGGAACTCTGAAACTTGAGCATTGAACACGTCATAAAATGTAAACACACCAAAGTATTTGTTAACATCGCTTCCCGCAGCATTAACTTCGCAGGATGTGTAAACATTGAACAGATTTGCCGTTCCCATGTTCGGCTGGTTAGTAAGTAATATTCGATATTTTCTCGCCCTTGAAATGTTTGATACCTAAACGAATGGATACTGGCTTTAATAACCACTTTTATAAATGGAAATTTATAAAAGTTTATAAAAGGACATTTTAAACATAAGAGACTTTCTATGTAAATATAATTACAAAAATTTATTAACGACTTTCTAAGAGGTAGAAAATTTTGTGAATTAGGTGAAAATGTAACTCAATGTTAAACTGTTTCATGACACTTGATGTTAATTAAACGGTTCTGGAACAGCAGAAATCTTCCAACGGAAGCGGCGACGTAAGTAATACAAGTAACATCTATGTATAAATTTGCCAAAAATACATACGAATCAAAACATGCGACCTTTAATACCGTTAATGACTGTTATTTAATAGGTAGGTAGTCGATCGACATGTTAATATTATACCTGTGTAATCGGCTCCAACTTGTAAACATACCTATTAGATAAATGTTTTATAGAAGTGTTTAGGCGAGATCTATCCACTCGTGTGGATAAACAACAAAATAACTGGATTTGTTTGATTTTAATAGTTGAAGTTCTTAAAGTAATAAAATATTTAGGTATCATAAAATTAATTAAAAAATGTTATTGTCAAAGGTATAAAGGAATATTTTATTAATCCTTTTCAGGGCATTTAAATAAAATCATGTTTTTAAAAAAGCTTTTAACATTAATGTTATTTTGATCGACGATATATTGTTGTTTAGATGGTGTAAAGTCCATTAGTTTAACTCTATATGTTAATATACAATTACATTCGAAATCGGATTAAGACGACTACAAAACGCTTTAAAGGATTTAAAATGGAAAAAACGACTTCGATACGCTTAAGCTGAGTCTTTGCTGGCGCCTATACTAATCTATACCGTTTCTATACCGATATATTCCACGATTTACAGCCCAAATTACGCAGTGTAGGTACCATATAGAAGACGAAGAAAATGATAAAGATAGACAATGTTTTCTAACAAGATACATATCATGTATGTAGGTATATCTATTGAATAACGTAGAGTAGGTATATAAAGTAGAGTGGTTTTCGATTTGAAATACATTTACATTAAGAAAATAATAAGAAAAGATATTTTGTTTATCAACTGTCTAAAACGTAAGACGTTTTCATATCTTTATTTTACGAAATTATATTGAGGCAACTTGAATTATTGGAGTGTAAGAAACGGAAATTTCATTTGCAAAAACGATTATGACCGTAGATGAAAAATATGTCTACTATGCTCTTTGTTCTATCAATACCTTTTCTTTGTTCTTGTATTGTAGTAAATGGTATTTTAACCCTTTAAATTTAGTGTACAAAATACTAGCCTGTAAGTCACTAAATAATTCATTCAGTGGTCTCAGAATGATGGAATAGTATTCCCGGGCTTATAATTGTCATGCAAATTGGATTGGTTTTCAAATAAGCTCTAAAATTGCGGGTTTCAGATAACTCACTGTTTGCTTTCATAAAACTATAAAATAGGTAGGTACTTGCGGTAATTCTTAAATTTAATGTTGTGATCTCTTTTAGTAAAATTAGGAATGTTTATATGTTTTTTTTTATTTCAATCATTAATTTTGATTTTTTTATTTTAATCATCATTAAGCTATCATTATTATTTTATATGTTCTCTTATTTTAATTTAAGATTATATTTGTACAGTATTTATTTGACTCACATACACTTCACATGATTTTACGGAGTACTCTGTAGCACTGGGTAGTTTTTGTACTCCATTTGAAGTGGCTTTACTAAACGGTATATTATACGGCGGTTAACAAAACACGTTTTTTAATCCTCTAACATTCACGAGCACGTTATTAGTGTCAACACATATGCTATCAGAGGCACGCTCGGGGTCCACGGCTGCACTTTGATTTATTATAAACAACTGACAAACAAGGTGAGTGACCAGTGAAGGTCAAAATTTTACCAAAATAATAACAATGACTCAATAACCAAGTAGAAGTGCTCATAGCCAAACTATACCTATGTCTTTGCTAACAATAGTGTGCGCGATCGGTAAGTGAATGGGTATCTTGTGGTTGCCTTAAGGGTATATGTACTTCGGAGAGCACTAAAGCCATCGGTACTCGCAAAAAGGAACCTTATTACCGTGCCATAGTAGTCATTAAGCCATAACCCACCCCCCAAACCACACTGGATGCAGTCAAGCTCTAGGCGTCTTCAAGATGAGATGTGTACGCTTACAGAAATTAAAGCTATGGTTGTCTATAAATTAAAAGATAGATATAAAGATATGTTGCCATAATCGTACCACCTAAAGCTATAAATATTCAGCCAAAATATTATAATCTTGCCTGTTAGTGACGTTTGACAGTTAAATGAACTCAAAGTCTCAAACAGGTTCACAAAAAACTATTGGTCGACGTGCTTAGCCAATTGACAAAACATTTAATGGAAATCTTTCTCTCAGAACTAATCTTAATTCGTGATCTACCGGTTTGCCAGTGTCTCGATTAGGCTGTTGTTACACTCTCGCCGTAAAACAATATAACAAGACAAAAACCGTGAACCGTTTATCTGTCAGTAGCGCGGGAACTATTGGCTATGGTATTGGTATTGGTATGGCTATGGCACAAATAAAATTATACATTTTTGTTAAAGTTTTTTTTTTGTAATTTATAATTTGTGTGTACAAAATTTAATTCTTTTGCAAACGCCTCGTAAACTCAACATTTAAATTCATGAATTAAATTAATCTCAAAAATCTCGCACAAAAACTTGGCTCTTTTAATTATCTCCCGGTGGATGCTATCCCAAACGGCCACCGATTTTCACGAGCACTAAACATTGTGATGAG
>DWPC01000359.1:0-10520 GCA_018251435.1 Oarisma aurantiaca
TAGCGCTGTGATTTGTTATTAATTTGTTAGAAAGGGACAAACTTATTGACGAGTTGGATAGCGTTCTCTCTTTTATGTTATTTTAAGCATTTGCATGACAAACATTCGATGCTCTGTACTGCAGGTCTCGTAGGGTGAGAGGTCTATGGGTATAATGCTGGTTTCACACTAGCCGGCAGTTTTTTTTCATTCATTTTTTCGTCTGACTACCTTATTGCTTTTACACATTCCAAGTGAATATTTTGTCATAAATAATAATAATTTAATATTTGACTACGTTTTAATGACAATGTGAAAAAATAGAGAAAAAAAATGAAAAATGTAAAATAGAGAAGAGCATTGATAGTCTTTCTTTCCATCAAAAAAAAAAAAAATGAAAAGAGCAATAGAAAGGGTTAGCGCAATGCTAAAAGTAAAGGTCTAGACATATTAGACTAAATTTTGTGCACTAATTCCATTCCCTACCGTACTAATTCAATTCCAGTACGCTTAATATTTTGTAAGAAAAATTAACGTGCCTGGCAACACTAATTCCTGAGTAATCCTTAGCGGGGCTCAGATTGGAATGTCGTATGTTAGGCGGGCGAGTGTGTAGTTGGCATTAAAATGCAGTACGAATGAACCAGCCAGCGAACCAACCAAACGGCACGGCATCGGCAGGCAGTGTCGGAGCGGCATCGGCAGTTACACGGACGGAACGGTCGACTACGGTCGCGTGGACGATGACCTTTAAACTTTAAAACTCGCGCCTAAATTTTTTTAACGTTCCAAATACAAAACGTGCAAAAATGTTGCTGTTATCATTGCCGTGATTATATTAGAATTACACAGATAATGTAGTGACGTGTGTTTGGTGTTTGTTTTGTGTTAGTGATACCACGCAGTGTAGATAACATTCAATTTTCTCGGTTTGCGGTTGCGGTTTTTCGAAAGGTATTTTTATGTCATATCTTGATTTCAAATTCCAGTTGTGCTGTATCGTATTTTCTTTTAAATAAACATAAATTGTATTAATTAATGCTATTTGTATTAATACATTTTAATTTACTTTTAAACCATGGCAATTAAGACAAAAACTAGCGTTTTCTTTCGTCTTGATGTTAAGCGTCGCGCTTCTGTGGATTTATTGACTTTTTATTTAAAAGTTTGTCATTGAATCTTAACAGGAAATGGTAATAATTCACATTGAATAAATCACATAAATCTGTTATTTTTTTAATTACAAAAGTAAATATTTAATGGATGATGGATATGTATAATTTAAATTGATACAGTTTTAACAGCTCTATGAAGGAAATATTAAACAATTAAAAAAGTTTTTTATGAAGACAAAGTCCACATTTAGAAATCTTAAAGAAACCAAACCAGGCTTTTTGGAATTACTAGAATTTGATAGTTCTTGCCAAGTATCTTCATTGATTTCACGGGGTAGTTTATGGGTGTTTAGGAAGACCTTAGGGACTGTTTAAAAAAAAGTTATTTAAGTTGAGCTTACGCCGTAAAGCTTTTGTACCCTATTGTACCCAAGTTGAAAAAATAGGATCGATTCCATTCTGATTGTATGAAAATAATAATATTCTTAAGCGAGTCCGTGAGCAAAAACTACATAGTAAACGAAATAATTATGTTTGTAATGCACGAAGCCACGAAAGCATTGCAGTTTCAATTCTGTCCATCATCTCGAGATGCAAATACAAAATACGCAAGGAATTTAAATTAAAATGAAAATGTACATACTTACAATGTTTATCGAGATTACTTACGCTGTTTTCTTGCTTCATTTAACATTTTCAAATCGTAAACCAAGTTACATAAGTAAGCTTGTAATTGTATGATATTTGAGATACAGTCTAAACGAAATTAATGACTGTATTGATTCAGCTGTTAGCGCAGCAGTAGGTACGATAACTGTTACGTAAGTCGTAACAGAAGGTGTACTGTACAGTTAGTTGACACTACAGCCTTAAGCGGAAATGTATTTGCTCCTATTGTTTGTTTCAGAACACGCCAATGCAGCCACGATGCAGACCGCGCGAGAATCGAGCAGACAGAAGCGGAGTATCAAGCGAAGAAACTCTAGAAAGAAGTCCCTATCCCCATCTGACTTAAAATGTAGCCGCGGGGATGTCAAGACAGAGACGAAGCTATACGGAAAGAGATCTCTTTCAGAAGCGTCAGTGAAAGTGAGGCACAGGAAGAGTAACATCCAAAGGACTTTGACCCATCCGATCACGGGGGCTGACGGGATCCACGATGTGACCATGATAGGGGTGTTCAATAGTGCAGTGAAGGTGGATGGAGTCCCGCCTGAGAGTGATGAGTCTAATCTTCCACCGACTAGCAGCGATAGGGACACGGAGGACGATACGCGCGTGCGGGCGAAACCAGTTCCTCAAAGACCTCGGTGGGATTCCGGCAGTGAAATGGATTCGCTCGTCTCCATCGCAGTCAAGAAAGCAGCAAGACGTCGCCGGACGCCAGCAAACCCTGGTAAGTTTATCAGCGTGGCATGTTCTATAAATTTTAAGTCTTGATAGCCTGTAGGCACATGTCATGACAATACAATATTCCACTCATGGTAGAAATTTGCTAAAGTCATGGCCTCAAATGATGTTGTTAAAACGTTTATGTTACCTTCAAATACAAACTACAGTACACTTTGAAAAAAAAAAGTTGTTTCAAAGTGTGGTGTTTTGTAAACGACGCTCCAATTCTTCTCGATTGTATTTCTCGCTAATGAGCTGATGCCATCTAATACGGCTAGATTATACCACGTCATGTCATCAGAACTCGTCTGAGTGGCTTAGCCAACCTGGAACCCTTTTTATACCAAGTCGTTACTAGGTTTTGCGCCTTGGAATGTGTCACATTAGTGGGCTGTACTGTAATCGGCTGGAGGAGACTGTTGAGGAATTCCGATCGAATTAACTAAGAACTTTGATATCGCTCTGCTATGAATAAAGTCTGAAGATAAATTAGATTATGTATGAGTCACAAAGAAGTGAATAGGGTCGATCATGCATTGATGAAATTAAACATTTTTAGTCACATACAGCTATAAATTATTTATTATATTTCAATTCTACATCATGTTTCATACTGAGGTAATATCTACACGAGACATATAGCATTGTTGTTTCTTTCAACTTTTTATAATCTAAAAACGACGTAATTAAGAATTTCGTTAAGTGGTTAGATTTACCAAAGTGACTAGATGCAAAAAATATTAATTTTAATTATCACAAATGATCGCGTATAACTGTCCCAAGAACGTACAGCCTTTCTCTCCAATGGGTACGATTTTAGTTCAGCCGAATCCCACGCGACGGCGCCCCATCGACCTAGTGTCATCTCTTGCACTTAGCTTATACTTATTAAACTGTTATTTGCTTACTTCATTGTGAAGGTGATATCATCCACGTATCGGTACCGTATTCTATTTGCGATGACTGTCTACATGTCACGTGCTGTTTTCACGTTTTCGTTTCATGAGGGTTTTTAATAGGCTTCATAATAAGTTCTTTTTTTTCTTTCCTTAGGAAGGTTGGAAAGGTGGAATCGCCTGCAACCTGATACTAATTTTAGGTTTTACGTTAGTTATTACCTAATTACTTTTTAGTTTGAAACTTTAATTATTATATTGTTTCTTCAATGTTAATGAAAGGTAGGTAATGATTAATCAACGCCGAGAGTTATTATACATATATTTATTAGTGTTAAAGTGATTAACTTTACGAAACGAAAAGTATCGATGCACGTGGGATGTATCCTACCTATTTAGTAGGCTCTTGCCTGCGAAGCGAAAAGTTCTAGGATCGATTCCCAGCTAGAGCAGATATTTTAGTGATCAATAATAATATGTATATGTTGTACCTACTTAAGGTATTATAGCGATGTTTTTGTGTGATTGTTTAACGCAAAAAAAAAAAGATTCTTTTTAAATGAACCATGTCTACCGTGAGTGACGGTGATATGTATGTCCTTGGTTTTAGTCAGTGTAGGTACACTATGTACAGTGTAGGAGTTGAGTTTCGTTTATTAAATTAAAATAATACCGTTAATCAGCGTGTAGGTGAGTGTCGTACCCACGTCACGCGGAAGTGCGTGTTCCTACTACCGGTATTGCCTCTTAGGTCATCCTTATCTATTGATTTGGTGTGTACAGCCCTATGTGACTCCGGTTTTCTTATTTGGAAGATTTTAAGGTCCAAATTCGCGTGGATTTCACTGATGGAGAATCTATGGTCACGAATTCTTACAATCTCTTTGCTTTGTCTTTAATTCTTTCTAACTTTACTGTTATGTGATATCGTTACGTTTTACCCTTCACCTTCATTTGATTAGATGGAACCATCCTTGGATTAGATGGAAAGGCGTAGTAAAAGCATGTAGTTGGATTAGAACCCAAATAAAACCTTAAAAGCATTGAATCCACTTGTCTTGGCCAGACTATTTTTACGTCTTCGTTTATCATTCGTTGAGAATTGTTAAAGTGCATTATCAACTATGGTTTATACCTTCGAAACGGTTATCGTTTCTTGACCTAAATACATGTACCTACATAAAAATAAGTAATAAAATGTATATTAGGTTTTTAACAAATATACAATAAACTGGTATAAAATAAGGAATTAAAAATCAAACAAAAGTATTTCCCTAAACTAATTATATCAAGCAAAGTATAGCAATAACTTTCTCAAACGCATTTGACAGCGCAAATACCTATTCCTAGAACACAATCAACTAATTATTTGCTTGTAACATAATGCTATTAAGTAAGTAGGTACTTACCTCATGCCACCGTCTTCGCTAGTTTCATCCACTTTGAACTAATCTGCTTAACCTCTTGTAGCTGAATGACTAGATTAGTGAATAGCTATTATAAGGAATATATTTTGTATTTCTTAAGTTAATGCTCAATCTCAATACTACCTGGTAATTTAAGACCGTGAAATATTTTGTAGTATTCCTAATATATGTAGTTCTCCACTGACGTGTCCAAAGTTTAACGTAAACCAAATCCTCGTCTCACCTTCACCCCCTCTTTTTATTACATTATTTCCTAGTAAATGCATTCGATGTTCCTCAGGCAAAATGTAGCTACGATATCTACCGATATATTGGTGAAAGAATTTTCGAATTTTTCCATAGATAAGTACCTACCTGGAAGGTCACCGACCCAAGTGTAAAGCTTATCTTTATAATATTAGTGATAATACCTTAATAGTAATACCTTTATGTTTCTGGAAAGGTGTCTTAATTACCAATCCCATCATCGGTCCCACTTGTACGTCGTGAAACGATCGTAATGGCTTCATCGTCGGCATAATGACATAGGTGTCACTTTATGATGATGATGCTCGTATTCAACGCAAATCATGTATATTAAGCAAAACACTTCGAATTCTGCAAAGCATTTCATAATTGCGCAAATTAAGAAATATGTATATCATGTACCTGTTTATGTGACAGAATTATACAAGAAATATACGACTCTTGGTCAATATAGTCATGGTGATTTACCGTGATGTGGTGTTAATGTGATATTTTATCCGTTGTTCATGCCACTCTCCTCTTCTCTACTCCAAGCAGACGAGAGTTACCACAAGCTCTTAAATCAGTACTATCTTAATAACACAATCAATTTTGACACAATTGAAAATTGACCTTACTTTACTTATAATGCAGTAGATTTTTGTACAAAGAAAATCGAAAGTATTATAACAATAATACTGCTAAGTAACAGTACGGATTGATGCCAAGTTCTTGACTTGACAGTGGCCAGTTCAATAAGACAGTTTTAATCCGAATATTAGCCTTTTTAAGGGCTTACGATACCACCCAAGTGCTATCATTACTTCATTAGTATTCCAAGAACCTTCAAGAATGTTACACTTGACAGGCCACTAATAAAATTGGTATTTTTTTATTGAATAAGGTATAATTATACTGTACCTAGTGCAAATTATCTAGACTATATATCTATAATTAAAATCAATGCTTTTAGTTGCTATTTTATAACTCAAGAACGGGCTCACCTATCCAAACCAAATGTTTAGACTTTGCTGGGACTGTTTAGTAGATGGTTTATGTGTAGTTAGCATAAAGTCGGGCGAGCGATTCTTCATTTATCACATTTTTTGTAACATTTAGGTATCTACGGATCCCGAAGCGAAGTGAAGTGAGAGCAGACCACTAGTTATACCTACATATAATATGTGTAGGTGTTTTATATACTTATGCAAATAGTAAGTAGGTACAATCAGGTAGTACATACCTAGTAATCTAATCCGTAATATCGTAATGTAATCCGTTATAATTATATTATTAAAATTATGTCAGGTGACTAGTCTAATTGGGATAGTATTTTTTAAGTCTTGTATTTAGTTTGTAGGTAGGTAACAATTTCGTTGTGCTACATGTTAGCATGTTACTGTAAAATTTCCTATTCATTGAACACCATGTGAACTTCTTACTTACGTCATTTACCATTGGGTACCTAGTTATCGTCGGCAACAAATGTAAACAATGTAATTTCTGTAGTCATCTAATTATTATTAGTTATGTTATATACCAGTTAGGTAGGATACGGTCTTTTAATAGCTGACTCCGCCAATTGTAGCCTATGATGTATGTTTCCGACGATATCGCTTTTTAAGTATAGCTTAGTACGTACAGTAACAAAATTTCATCAATATCCGTCCAGTAAGTAACCGGGTATAGGTACCTAACTAGTAAGCGCCGCGTCGGTAGAGCTAACATAAGTAATAATATACATTGTTAATTAAGTAAATAAACGGTGATCGTACTATATCCGCATGGTCAACATTAATTCATAACCGTACAACGAGCATTCACGCAATAACTGCATAGTTATTACAGTATTACATTTGCCTTTCAATCACAGCTCAATGCCGAAAGATTGGTATGCATATATTATTATGCTTATTCCATTTTGCATGTTAATGTCGTGGCATAGTTCTACTTTCAAGGAGGGCATTACCTACTGATCTGATGTAGTGCGTTTCTTGGAAAAAAGTATTAAGTAACCTACACTTACTTGTGAAAAATCTACATACAATAACTGTATAATTAAGTAAGTACCTATATAAAAATCTCTTCCGTTACTGATTGCAAATTTCCGCCCAAAGGGTGTAAAAAGGACGAATATTTTCTACTTACATGAAAATAATGCAAAAACATCAATAAAATCATAATTCATCTGTCAGCGATACAAAGTTCATGGGATCCACTAGTAATAATATAAAACTTATATGAAAGAGCTGCAGTCTGCCTGTTTAAACGCACTAAAGTCAGGTATTATTCGTTCGTATATAAAATATCTACGAGTTTATTGAAAAGGTAATTCATTTACAGATACAGATTTAGAGATTTACAGATAAGGTAGGTAAATAATTGAGAGCCAGATCAATCAGTATGAGGTACTGAATGCAGAAACTATTACTACTAGTATTGACACTTTAATTATTAATTATACAACTTATTTCCAGAGTCGGGGTACAAGATCGCTTACTACATTTTTAACGATTTTAGCGATATTTGCAACTTTCCCTAAAGTAGGGACTTACATAGTTCCAAGTCTTCTCTCTCTTGCTTACCAACCCGTTTTTCTGTTTTACACAAATTAACCCATAAATGAATTAAAGTAAACATGGTTTTTTTATTACATGAATAAATTAAGTAACAATCAATTATTAAGATCCATATCATTACCAAATAGATTTATCTACCTATTTTATATCTGTGGTGAGTTCAAGAGGTAGTCAAGTGATGTTAACATTCTGTACATATTTTTTTTTTAATGAGAGTGCTTCAAACAATAACATACTTTACTTGTCTGGCGTCAAAGTCATTACAGACTACGATACATTGTGTAGGTGTACGAGTAAATCATTATACTGCCATCTATTGCACTAATCGGAAATTACGAGCCTGAGTGGCTTGTAGACTGGTTTAGTTCTGTGGTTAGAAAGCTTGGATGCTATGTAATGTTTAAGTTTTACACCAGATGGCGTGTATTGTTGACTTTTGTTTTGAACGAAACTATTCGTTTACTTTAACATGCTTTAACAATAATTATAATAATGTTAGTTTTTATAACACAAACAAAATTCAAAATCCTACTTAATACAAAAACGACCAGTTGTTTTAGGCATTATATTTATGTAATAACTCCTGACAGTACTTACCTTATAACCCAATTTAAAATACATTACTAATCCAAAACTTTAGTTATGTAGTACTTACCATAAAAATAAAATAAAACTTACGTTACATAGTAAAATAAGATTTACAATAGCTTGAACCATGGTAGGTACCTACAGAAGGAACAATTACCATGATTAAGGTTATCAAATTCTTTAACTGTTAGCACCATCTGAGCACCGAGGCGTTGAGAGACGCGTGGGTCGCCTCAGGTGTAACTGAAGGTAATCCTATGCAATATGTAATACACAAGGTTAGTTAACTTGCGTGGTAGATTATGCCATTATTGCTGTACGTTTTTTCGAAAGTCAATTTAAGTTGAAGAAGAAGTTAATTTAAGGTTATCTGTGCAGTTTTAATAGTTATTGTTAGAAAGTAGGCGTAGGGACATCAATCAAGCGATTCGCTATAGGCCATAGTTGATCCCGCTTATCTTCCTATGCTGTGATTAATTTCATTCGTTAAATTTAAATTAAAAAATCCTATTACGTCCCGTTTGCCTATGGGCGGCGTTGATGTCTTTTGTATCAAATAATTATGTTTGATTGAAAGTGTTGTAAGATAGAACAGTGTATATCGATAAATTTAAATAAAAATAGTACTGAACAACCATTATATAATTGATTAAATTAAATATAAACACACATAAGGCATAGGTTGAACTAAACAATATCAGGTCGGTAGCACCACGCTACGTTTAATAATATTTTAATAGTGTTGCGAACTGTCACTTAACAAAAAATGACATTATATCGTAAGTGTGTCACTACAAACAAGGGTTATTGCTTATTATGCAATATATTGAACAAAAAGTAATTATTTCTTTGTATTTATTTCCATTATTCCATTTATCCTTATTCAATAAAAATAAGAACAAAATTTTGATAAATAAATGTAGGTACTTACCTAATTCATATGTATGTGTGCACATTATAACATCCTCAGTTTTTGCGTACAAATGAATTTGGCGTCTGTAATTACTCGGCCTTCAATAGGAGCTGTGTATCATTAATTCATATATAAAAAATCCAAGACGTATTCTTATATTCATTAAATAAGTATATTAAAACTTTTTGCGGCAATAAATGAGAATAAGCTACGGTCACGGTGCGACCAAGGCACGGTTATCAAGGCGCATCGCAACCTACGAAGCCTTTTTATGACTTGGCCACAAAATCGTAAATTGGCGCAATGGATGTTGTAAAAATCGATTAAGTGTAACAATTAAAGTTACACTCACAGTTGAGGTTCTATTAGCTGTGCTTTATTTAATGCCATTCAATTTTAGACTCTTATACATTGCGCTGAAGTTTAAAAATTTGTTGTTAGCGCGAAATGTTTCCAATTGATTTTGGGCTACACGCAGTATAAAAGTTAATTGTTATTATAGCAAACCTTTCGTATTTATAAGCGGAAGCGTACCTTGTACCTACTGTATAGTTCGGTGTCCTGTTAAGTGGATAACAGTTATGTGTGTGTGCGTAGGCGATCGTCCTACGTACGCCATTACCTGCACAATGACAAAAGGTTCCATTCTAAGTTTCTCAGTTTCGAGCCGGGCGTTCTATATAGGTAATGTTTTACCTCGCGCTGTTTGGTCTAGTTCGCCAGTGCAAGTTCATTGTTCGGTGGACTTTAAACACCGATTGGACGTAACCGCCACACGCTGCGTGAATGTTTTTTGTGGTAAAGTTCGACCCTCGGCAGAGGTAAAGCGTTTTTGTGGAGTCGTCACTCGTCACTTACGCCTTTTTGCCATTTAGTTACATTTTGTTGTTGGCGTTGAGAAGCGAGGTGAGTCACGTTGTTACTTTACTGAAATGTTTGTAAAGTTTATCGATAAATATGTTTTATTTTTAGCTGAATTTCATTTTTTCTATTTGTATTATGCCGCTTTGATTTTAATTCGTTTTAGATTTAATAGAATAAAAGTACGTTGCTTAAGTAAATACCTACTTGTGTTGTTTATCTTATAGTACTTACTGCTTTTTGGAAGAGCAACGGCATTTCCTAGTTATACCTTTTCGAAGTAGAGCATAAATTTTGTTACAGCATATTTTAACGTATAAGTACAGTATTAATCTTATAAACATTTTCAAAGCGTAAGAAATGCAATCATCCGGTCAGACTTCTACTAGAAAGACGATAAAAGAAATCAAATGGCTATAAATGCCATCACGCGAATGTTTGAAGCCAGTCACTTGTTTTGTGAGTCGATGTCGATAGCTCGATGGAAAACAATCGACAGTGGCACAGCACTGGCGGCGCGGCAAGCGCAGCACGGCTGGCTCCCT
>DWPC01000360.1:0-10505 GCA_018251435.1 Oarisma aurantiaca
CCACGCCGTTCTAATGCCTAAGCAAATGACCTTTGAGCAAAAAATAATCGCTGTTTCTAAAACACGACTTAATTTGTGTTTGTGTGGTAATGCACGCTGTTGAATAATAGCAGTGACATTAAGTAGGTACCTGATAAGTAGATAAATTGGAAACTCATGGGAATATGTTTAAATTACTCAAGAATGAGCGAAAAGGCACGAGGTCAAACACAAACAAGAATCGCACACAGCCGAGTTAGTGTAAGAAAACATATGTACCTACCTTCACAAATAATAATTGCCCATCATCAAGTTATTTATACCGATAACACTGATATAATTTAGTAAAGTATATAATAATTTGTTTTTCACCCTAACCCAACACTTTACTAGGTAAGACAAACTGGTGACTTCACCACGCTGACACAGAAACGTTACTTAATCGTGGCTTTTCCAAATTCCAGGTAAAAGGCCCTACCCATGATGCTGCGTTCCGATGAGAGTGTCAGATAGACGCCGGTGGCAGCAGCATGGGTGCCAACATGGGCAAGAACTCGAGCCTGCTCGACGCGCTGCCTTCCACCCAAGGCACGCTCCACGTCGTGATGTTGGGCCTCGACTCCGCCGGGAAAACCACCGCGTTATACCGGCTCAAGTTCGACCAATACCTCAACACCGTCCCCACCATCGGCTTCAACTGCGAGAAAGTGAAGGGCACCATAGGGAAATCCAAGGGCGTCAACTTTCTCGTATGGGACGTCGGCGGACAGGAAAAACTCCGACCACTCTGGAAATCCTACACTCGCTGTACCGACGGGATCATTTTCGTATTAGACTCTGTAGACGTCGAGAGAATGGAAGAAGCTAAAATGGAACTGATACGAACAGCGAAATCGCCAGACAATACCGGAGTACCGATTCTTGTACTCGCAAACAAACAGGACCTTCCTGGGGCTAAGGAACCTAGAGAACTGGAGAAGCTGCTTGGATTGCACGAGCTAGTGTCTTCGCCACACGGTTCCAGAGACGCCCACGCCTGGCACGTTCAACCGGCCTGCGCCATCACCGGGGAGGGACTTCACGAGGGCCTCGAAGCTCTCTATGAAATGATACTCAAGAGAAGAAAATTGGCGAAGCTACAAAAAAAGCGGGTCAGATAAACCACTCGTACAACAATAGCTGTACGGCTAAGTTTGTCAAGTTTGTGTGTGTAACGTACAAGACGGCTGGTTCGAAAGTAACAACCTACGGTTGGCAGTTGGATATTATGTTATGTCCGAGATGGAAACACCAAATATTGTTTTAATTGTAGATGTTTAACGTCTTATGAAGTATTCCATCATTATATTGCTCAAATTATACGGAACATTTGAAGGAAATGAATGATATTTTGATATAATTGATTTAACAACTAGTCATTTTCTTTTGAAAATAGCTAGGTACCTAGGTCGAAAACAGCTGAAATACGGAGTTTAGTCAAAAAATGTACTAATAATTCGAAAACTAAAGCCTCTTACGAGAATTCGATTCATTACGATGAACAAACATAGATGCATACGGCACAAAAGAACGTCTTATATGATATTGTGGCTCACATGATTCTGTGGGACCATTAGTGTAACACAATAATAAATAGATAAAAATGCATTTTTATTGCAACCCAGACGAGTGACTTAGAAATTGTAATGTAGATTTAATCGCATGATAATGTTTTTTAGAATTGCACCTTTCGCCATTAATTTGTACGTGTGCGCTTTGAATAATGATAAACTGAATTGCAACAACTTAACGAGTGTTCAAAGAAGTATTGGTTCTGTTCCCTTATCTTATCGTTCATAGGTTTTATGTTCAGAGGCTTTACTATAATTATCTACTTTAGATCGCTTTGTGTTTGTAAATACTATGTAAATAGACGCTATAGATGTTTTCTAAAACAATGAGTTTTTATTTTCGTGAACAAAATTCTTCAGCGTAAGATCATCACAGTATCAGTAATAACTTGAATAATTTTTAAAATTATGTAACTTTCAAAACAATAAATTATCTCGATGTTATGTTTTGAAACACAAAAACATAAATATACAAATGAATTGTTTATAAATAGTGTATTGGTAGATATTTATTTATTAATAATTTATAGTGGAATAATGTAAGGTAAATGTAAACCCCTATGTATTAATAAAGCTTTTACCAGAGTCTATGTTACTCATCTTGTAAATATGTAAATTCCAAGTAGATATTCGTCAATACCAAGATACCAAACATTTATATGAGTAGGTAATATACATTTTGTTACAAATATATTTGTTTTATTATGTATACATCACGGATAATATAATATTATATTTGGTTTAACGATCAAACGAGACTTTTCTGTTACATGCTCCCAAAGTCTTATTAATGTGTAGGAACCCTAATTTTTATCTTTATCAAAATTTATACTTTGCAAATATAAGGAAGGATCCTCATTTTGAGTCCAATCTGTAAACAATGACAAATATTCCAACTCTGCATCGGTTAAACTATGACAACTCCTTTCATTTACACGGTGCTTAGAAGTAACACATCTAATTTTTCTCTTTTTAATGTACTTGTGCTGGATATTAACTATTTGATTCTCTTCTGGAATAATGTTATGAGCCCCAAGTAATTCTCGCTCTAAGCGATCAAACAAGCGCAATTCTTTTGCAGCCTTCTTTGCTCGATCCATCTTTTGTTTATTTAATTCTATACATCTGTCCATAGCTCTTCGAACTGTACCACTTTGTATTGAGTCCAGCCGTTTTGAATAATCCATGTACATTGATTCAATACTTCTAGCGAGTGTTATCATATCCATATTCATTGGTGTTTCGTTATACACCATACTGTAGCAAAACTCAAGATGAAAATTGAACTTTAAAACTTCAGTTGTGCCAACAGCTTCGTAGAAAAATCCATTTAATATTTTAAAGAATTTATCTTTTAACTGAGCACATCGTTCTTCACACTGCAGCACATTATTTTCAAAGTCTTTAATAGAAGTTGACACAGCAACGCTATCTTGATCAATATTTTGTTTTAACATTCTCATCGCGTCTTTCATAAATTTAATATGAGGAGCCACTTGAGCCTCGCGATTAAAATGATGCAGCAGATGCTTCTCAATTCCGTCGAAGACATTTATCAAATCGCGGGGATGGGTAAAATATAAAACTGGTTTTGTCAAAGCAACGTTGCACTCTTTGCGCATATTTTCAAACAAAGCAGTAAAATCATCCTCGTCATGTGAATTTCCAAAATCAAATCCCCTAGCTTCTATTTCAACTGATTGTGCAAATTCCCTGTTGCTGGAACGCCACATCGGTGGTGATAAGTAATACAAAAATCTACCATACTTCTGTTGTAATCTATATTTATAGTCCAATCCTATTAGCCGCGACATTATATTAAAACTCTCATCAGCCAAACTTTGCAGTTCGGCCACTTTTTCTTCCAATTCTAAGCTTATTTTTTCCTCTTCTTCCAAAATTCTCATTGATTTTTTATATCCCTCCATTATAAAAATGTCGAAAGCCTTCGCTTGTTCATAAAACCTTTGTAAAGTTTTTTCATATATACGATTTTCTAATCTAAAATTTGTATCAATATTTAATACGCTATCCTTCTTGTATGCAATTTCTTGAACAGTTTGAAATAGCTTATCGAACGAATTGATAAGAGATTTATAACGTGGAATGGAATGTAATAGTGGCCGCCCATTAACAATTTTAAAAAATTCGTCATCGTAGTCGGTTACAGCGAGAACATGATCCAAAGATTCGTCAGATTTAGTCAACTTCATGTTTAGTTCTTTGTTACAACTTTTGTATCTATCATGAACTCGGATGTTTGATTGTTTTAAGAATCTTTCCTTGCGCTCTTGTTTTACGTATGACTTATAAGGCAATAGCAATTCTACTCGTTTAGTTACATCGAATGGTAAAGTGTAATATTGTGATGAAAAACTTTTTCTTGAATAGCTTGAGCTTGATTTGGTTTTAGACATAATTTATTTTTGTTACGAATAATATCTTTACGATATAATATCTTTCAAAATATAATCAGAAATAAAACATGACCAACTAGAAAACATAACAATTTTAATAAACAATTCTAAATGACAAAGAGCTGTATTGAAAAATTAATTTTAAGTACGTGAGATAAAAAAATAAAAGGAAGCGAGACTAGAGCATTACAGATTTTCGTGGCATCCACTCAAAGGCAGGCTTCACGAAGTCATAGTATTCTTTTAGATAAGGTGCTGGGTTTGTTCCCTCACACCAATCAGTAAACATCAGCAAGCCATCTTTTTCTTCCTGAGAAATCTTATATTTCTTTGGTTTTGGTCGATCACAAGCGAGCATTTGTGACTTTCTTCTTTCAGCTACTGCCAACGCAATTCTACTTTTCTTATCCAAAAACTTTTTCAGAACAGGTCTGGTATATTTACAAGGTGGTAAGAAAGCTTTATTCATAGCATTTGTCATCTCACGGAAAGCTCTCAATTCACGCTGAGCTTTGTATGCATCTTTCATCATCTTCAAATCTTGAGCAAAGAAGTCACTCTTAGCCTGTTTAACAATTTTAAAGTCTAGTGAATCCAATCTTAAATTGTAATCTTCATACATAACTTCTAAAATTTTCATAGGGTCTTGTAAACTTTGGTGACCCTCTTCGCACTTTCCAAAAACCTGTTCATAAACGTATTCAATACAAATTTTTAGTTTCAGTGTACTTGAGCTGGCTACACTATCATAAAATGAAGTATTTAAAATTCTAAAGAATTTTTTTTGCATGTGATTCTCATTATAATTTTCTCTTGCAATTTCATTATTGATATGGTCAATGTAATATTGGAAATAATCGAGTTCTTGTGTTGTTGACAACTTTAGTTGTTTTATTCTTTCCTGTAAAATTCTATATGGACCATCGGTTTTCGAGAGCTGAATCAAATATTCTCTGCTCTGTAATTCCATTGTACGAAACAGATACATCATCTGCTCAGGACGCTTAAAATACAAGTATGCCGGCAAGGGATTTGATAATTCAATTCTTGCTACCTCAATCATTTTGTCTATGTCCATGGTCTCTACTAAATCATTATCGGTCATAAACTCTCCCTCTTCAAATTGAATTGACTGAACTTTGTACTTCAAATTTTCGTCGTATAACTGTCTCCATTGCAGAGGTGCAACAAATATCAAGTAACTTCTATAAGTTTTGAGAATACTACGGATAGCATCCAATTTAAACAATATGTTGTTTAAAATAGTTAATTTTGATATGTACCCCATAAATTCAGAGTTTTTCGCAACTAATTCTGCGTAAACTTTTTCAGCTTTTGCAACCTTGATGCATGATTTCTTATAATCCTCCGTAAGGAACTTTTGAAAGTTTTTTACATGTTGTTTAAAGTTACACAAAATGTTATCATGCTCTTTTATTTCTTCAGCTATACTCTTATCTATTTTCATTATGAGATCGCGCCTGTAACCAATTTGTTGGCGGTTCATAGCATAGCTCCTAATGTTATTGACATATACTTTAATATCATCAAAGCATCTTAAAGGGCGTCCCTCAATCACCGTGTAGAACTCAGGGTGAATTTCGACAACTGCTCTTACATCATCAGGAGGTTCTTCCAAGAAAAGCCTTTCAGAAATGTCCCTTGTGGCAGCAATTCTTAAGTTATCTTTCAAATGCAATGGCTGAGATAATCTGTGTCGAGTTATCAGTTTTTCTTTACGATCGCTATATTTTATATATGATAATAATTTTTCAGACTTTGGCAAATGAAATGGTGATGAAAGTTTTTTCTTGGGCTTATCGTCCTTAACAGCATGTTTACGATTAGCAAAATAATGTTGAGTGTTTGGTACATAGCGACGTCGAAATATGATATCCAAGGTTTTAAGTGGAACCATGGGCTTGCGCTCTTCCTTCAAGCACGACATTTTTAATAATGTGTAAAGTTAAAATAAATTCTTCGAAATTAATTAATACGCACACAGAAGAATCCTATTGAAAATACTTCTTGAAAAATGTCTACGATGAATGTCAAAGTCATTATAATGACACAATAATGTAGTTAAGTATAATCATTATTTACAACCAGGTTTAAAGACATAAATAATTAATAAAATTTAATTTGATAATGATTTACGATTAATAATAAAATTTATGCAAACACTTTACTACTTTGCTTAACTAGAATTTTTGTCACTTCTTGCTTCATAAGAAGCTTTTAATCTTCTACTTAATTTATCTACATCCTTCAATAATTTGCTTGCAATCTCTGCCTGTTTCACATCTTGAGCTCCTTGCTCATATGTCTCTTTTTCAATAGTTTTTATTTCATTTAAATCGAACGCTGATAAGTGTAACATCATATCATTGTATTCTTTTTCAAGAGATAATGTCATATCTAACGAACTTAAGCCTGTATCGTTTGGTGCAATTAATTTCTCATAAGCAAATTCCACGTAATTAAAAATTTGAAGTGCAGTCTTCGATGATATCAAGCTTTGTAAATTTTTCCGCAAGATTTTGAAAAAAACTTCTTTAAGGTCAATTTCTCTGACTTCAAACCATGCTATGACTTCTCGTATTTCTTTTATCTGTGAACAAGAATATTTGTGCATACATATGAAAGAAGCTACAACAGAATTTTATAATAATACTCATTTTACTTATTCACAATTATACAGGGGCACCCACAATAGTCATATAATACACATATCCCATGTGCTTATTAGTGGCCACAATCCATACAAATGACTCAAAATATCAGGGTATCAAATATATTAGCGTACTCGTATCAGAATAAAAAATAAATTGTATAGGTAGGTGATACCTAATTTATGCTCAAGTACAATTTTATTGCGCTAAAGTGTTCATATTACACGATAAGAAGAAGGCAAGTATATGTATAAAAGGTACCTTTTGTTGAATGTAATCTAACTCTTCACTTAGTCCTAATTTTAGTCGATGAAGAGCCTTTAAAAATTTGTTCTTTTCCAAATTAAGTTCCTCGGTGACCAATAAATAATTCAAATTCTGTTTTTCTAATAAACTAAAAGTCTTAAGCAATTGCTCCGGAGTTTGGAAATATAAACAAGGAGGAGGTAATTGCTCAAGTCTGTTCCGAATTAATTCTTTGTCGATTTCACGATGTATGTCATTATCCATACTAAAAATTTCTATGTATTCCGTAATAACATTTATATTTTGACTTTCTTGCCACAATATCGGAGCTGCTCTATGTAGAAATGTTTGAAAAGAGAGCATAATTTGTAATGTTTCATCAATATACTGGAGTTTCGATTTTAGCGTAGCAAGCTCATAATTGGCTTTCTTGTGCTCTTCAGTTTGATTCACTAATTCTTTTGCTAAGGCGTCTGAATTTTGCATAATATCAATGGTCTTATTATTATCGTCAGCTAAAAATTTGTCAAAACTGTATTGGCATTCTTCGAAGTGTTTTGACGCAGTTTCATAAATCCTTTTTTCGGTTTCCATTTCTCTGTTGATTCGTAAAATTTCATCTGTGAGGAAACCATGAACAGTTCGTTTTAATGCAATATTCTTTACATTCTGCTTGTATTTATTAATAGACTGATCAGGTCTGATAGGTCTTCCTTCAGGTAATGAATAAAAATCTGGATCAACGTCTATGATAGTTTTAACACAACTGCTTTGCGCTATTGGTGGAAGCATTACGTTCGACACTGGTCTTCTAAATCGTTTTTTTCGCGACGTCTTCTTTCCTATATTTTCCATTGAAGCAATGTAGGTACTAAAATAGCGAGTTCTGCTTATCGAAAGCAGCCGGAACATTCCGAGCATCCGTAATATTTATTCGATATTGTCATAGAAACCCTATTCGACTAAGTAGCGTATCATGGTGGTAACCATGGTAGTAGATTAGGAGGTTTTAACAATAAACAAGAAAATAATAGTAGATAAAATGATAGATTAATCAATCAAATTGATGAATAAACATAGACCAAAATCATAATAATACCACAATTTAATGATTAATTATTATTTACAACCCCTGAAAGAGCTTTATTAGATTTAGGTGCTACCGTCACTAGGGCATATTAAATAAGACAATGATACATTAAACTGCAGTAAGCTCATGTGAATTTGATTACTTATTATTTTCAATCACTGGAGCTCCCACTCTGGTCCTCGCGTTCCTCGTCTTCTCCAGCCTCTTTCTGAACCAGCTCCCAAGGCATTACTGGAAGCAGCTCCACGAATGAATCATCGATCTTTAATTTGTAGAGCAGTCGAGGCGTGAAATGCGTTGGAAGCGGCCACACTTGCTCTGCAGATGGGAATATAGAATTTAGAATTGTTCGATTTTGGTAACTCGTTTTTGCGAACGTCCTTTTTTAACATGTTTTCTTTTACGTATTAGTAGGTACTATAAAAAATTATCGTTAGCATTGTCTTTAGATTTGCACTCACCAAAGTAAAAGACATAATCGTCAACGCGCCGATGCAAGTGAGCGACGTGACGAAGATCAAGAATGTGTTGCGACTGAAGCAGGAAGTCTAGAAGAGCGACTTCTGGTAACATTTCCATTTTGTGATCTCCTACTGTCAGTCCATCGAATGACGTCATCTTCGAACAATAGTTGTTAGTCAACATTCGGTCATAAAGATCTTTATATAAAAGACAAAAAACTGTTAAAAATTCTGAGTGATGTACCAGTAGGTGAAAATACTAAAATTTACAACAATGTAAATCACGACTATTGTAGTCGTTTCAATTTACACATCCCATAACGTTATGATGTCATGGATTACGATAAAACAAGTAAAACAGCTGACTATCCGATTCAGGAGTAATGCTTACCGTTTCATCAGCTTTCACCATCAAACAAAGCCTGCTGATCTTATCCAAACAAATTTTCAACTGCTCCATATGCTCTGCCAGCGGACCGTAGACATCCAGAGTGCCTATCAGAGCCGGCGGTCGACCGGTTACAGCTCGCCATCCTTCAAAAGCTAGCTGATCATAACAAAAACATCTTCATTAATAAATCTTGACAACAATCTGCAGGTAACCTAGTAGGTACATAGACTTAGGTACGATGTTTATTTTATGTAATTTCTTTGCGTTTCCATATTGCAATTTTTATTTGAATGACTGTTTGTAAATCTAAATGAGTTCATAAAACGTGCTCTTGATGACATCTCTTATCAATATTATCAACTTACAGTTTTTATAGAATGGTACACTATAAGCAATTTTAAACGCTTAAGCATTCTTTTCGGAGGTTTGGTATGTGCCTCTTCTTCCGAACCTTCTGTTGCTGCTAACATTTCTTCTTGTTTCATTTTCTCAGCCCTTTCTTCATCGCGTTGGAACAGAAATCTTAAATGTCTGTGCACTGTGTCTTCTGAGCCCTTACAAAAATAAGTCCGCATCAATTTTATTTTAATATTTTATTGAATAAGTCTCCAAATTAACGTGTCATTTTTGTTAGGTAATCTGCTTTAATGTCAGGTTTTTTCACTTCTCACGTACACAGGTATCAACTTACCTTATACGTGTAAACATCTGCCTATATTTTAGGGATTACACCGTAGACCTCCTAGATTATTTAATAAAACAAACATTAAAGCACCATAGGTACTTTTAAAACTGTTTATGACGTAGTAAACTATTATACATTACCTACCAACTTACCTCAAGAACATGAACAAAATAGCTGTCGTATACCAGTAGCAGGCCGGCAACATGCACGTCACAGTATCCCGCGTTCACATCCTTGATAGTTGCTCGAAATTGTTTTATTAATTCTTGTCTATTTAGAGTGTGCTCACCAATGTATATCATTCGAATAGCGTACGATTTCTGAAATTCCCCAATATGAAAGTAATTAGGTACTCCAACTAACCTTAGTCTACCCTGTAGGTACCTAAATGTACCTACTTACTAAATTTAAAGATTTATTTCTCCATGACCATAAATCCGCTTGCCGTCAACTAACAGCAGTCTAAGGTCTAGTTTTAGACTCTAGAACGTCAAGCATTAACTTGTTGAGTTTAAAAAAAATCGTTCCATATACGAGTAGGTAGGTACTCTAAATATTAGTTTTAACTCAGATTTTACAAACGAAACGAAGTGTTTTGGTGCTGTTCTACAATACTCTACACTACTTATATAATATATGTTATGCAGGCAGCTATAATAACTATAAATTGTTAATACTGACCAAGCCTACACTTTCAAAATTCTCTTCCACCACATCTAATACAGATCGAACATCAAGATCTGGTAACGCCATAATAATTATTATTCCTTTCCTAACTTTTAAATGTAAATAAAATCATTTTGCAGTGAATTTTCAGAAATAGTGATATTTTGAACCCTTCACTCAATACCACTCAATACTTCTACAAAATATACTTTGACAAGAACAACAAATCATAAAAATTATAAATCAATGATCGTAACCAAGGAAACCGCTTTAACTCTCTGTAGTTTT
>DWPC01000361.1:0-10503 GCA_018251435.1 Oarisma aurantiaca
AGATGCCTATGTAAAATATTGGCGAAGTTCAGGCCAGGATGCTAGAATGTCGTTATCGGATGCAAACCAAAAATCATTCGTAATTAGGCTCTTGTTACAATTGGTTTAAGTAAGAAAATAATCAGGCGAGATTGCGTTAATTTTATAACAGACATATCTAATACCTTTACAGGGAAAAATCTTTATCGAACTCTCAATAAAATCACATCCGATTAGTTTTGTCAAAATCGTGTTGGAATGGATTGTAATATCGATGATTCTGTCCTTAAAGTTTGGCAAATAATAATCTACGTAATGTTGAATCATGTCATAGTTCCACAAATAGGTACTAGTAGGTACCTAAAAGTAAATTTCGTCGATGACACAAATTCATATTATGTATATTGGAAACGAGTCATAATTCCCCCAGAAACAATAAACAAATTCCTTTTCACTACTTATTCCGAGTACCAAACTAAAAGATTAATACCCCGTAGCCAAGTTACCCACGGATATATGACTAAGACCAAAGTTTGTGCGATTTGTATCACGGAAAACAATAAAATTTACGGATCACTGCATGATGTTGAGTCGCTGCCAAGAGTTTTCCTATTTGTAATTAATGGAACCTTTCACTGCTTACACTTACGTGAAAACATAAATTGAAGAAATATTTTATTGTGTTTTTATTGGTAGACATTATGCCTAGGTATACAAGGTGATCTTTAGAAATCATCCTGTATATCTAAGAAAGTGTTGTTTTTTTTTTCAAAACATTCGCTCGATTTAAAAAGCGTTAATACTAGGTTTTTATCGTCAATCTCACATGTCAATTTCCGTCACGAAATGAAGGTGGAAGTGTATTGTAAAAATTTACATTGATTCATCTAACATGAAGTATCAGACCTGAGCCAAGTACAAAATGGTCATCATTGTTAGGTACAATAATCACAACAGCATAATAATAAACTTACACGAATTTTAAAATATACCTATAATGGATAAAGGTATTAAAGGTAAAATTTTAATTAAGGACAGACCAAACTCAATACTGATATTAATTTTTTCCCTGCGGTGTCACAATCCCCCGCGTAATCACAATTCCGTTTCGTACCAAAAACCAGATTTCCTACCGCACTCCATTTAGCTGATGCAAAACGACGGTTTAATACTTGATTGCACTCGCCCTACATACATTTAAAACGACCACCTTTTATTGATAATGAACTTTTAGAACCGTGTCTAATTTTAATCCATTTAACTGTGCCTTTGTATTCAGCCACTAATTTGAGTGGCTTAAATCGACCTAGATTGTAAAATAAGGCGTAAGTATAGTAGGAATATGGACAAAATTTAATATAATGATAGTAATATGGAATGGTATTAGTATTAATTAATATTAATAAGTACTATAATAATTTATGTCGCTTTCGTTTCAATTAAGTAAATTAAACAACCGCGAAGTACAAAACAAATACTCCGTATAATTAGGTCGACGTCGAATTGACAACAAAATGATTAATGACTTTCATGTTTATAATAAATTACTCAAATAAATTCCGGCACAGAATTGAAATACATATGCTTTGGCCGTATTACGCGTAGGTCTATTTCACAAAATAGATGTTGTATGGTAATCGCACGGCGACCCTTCGATTGATGTTGTGGATTGTATGAATGTAATGTATGTGGGCTGTCAAGAAGGTGATATATTCAATACAGTGACGTGTAAGTATGAAAAGAACCCTTGACATCCAATGAGCGGCTACTAGAGAAGGTGTACCGGAACGGCTGTCGGATCTTATTCAGAGATGTACTCGTAGATACTTCATAACCACTGAGTTGACGCAACTGACTTCTTTGACACGTCATTTATTCATTTAGGAAGGTTTTAATTTACTTTTCTGTGTCAAGGATTGAACAGGCATATTGTTTGAAATGCAGAAATAGAAGTAGGTACCGTACATCGAATTCGGGTTCTAAGTTTCAAACAAAAGTAGTCAAACAAAGCGTCCACTTTGAAGTTGGACATTCGCTGGCCAAGGTACGATCCTGGTCTCTAAATAAAAGAACTAAGTCCAAGTAAAATAAAACTTCTAACTTGGTCACGTAGTTTCGGGAAACCTTCTAAAACCTTTGTTTCTGTAACTAGTAAACAGGTTGCACGCTATGTGGTCATTGCTGTGTACTCACTAGACGGTAAAGGTCATCCAAAATATTTATTCTGTATGGAACTTGAAATAGTTTAAATAAATAGTTTATAAACTACTACAGTAGCCTTAAAAAATTTGCCCTTCATAACCACACGGTACGCAGATTTTGCCTAAAACACCATAGATAGCTGTACGTACAATGGTTTTTAATTTTGCAAAAGGCTCGACATTCGAAGGCCGATGGGTTCGATTGCTTCAAAGCGAGATTGCAAAGTACACGGTAGGTATATTTACGGACGAAGCGGTCGTGTTATTAGATTGATCCTACAAAGGACCCATTAGAGGAGATGGCACGCACTACAAGGTCAATTGAGTACTGCTGACACGAACAGACCGCCCCGTAGAGGCGAGTGACTCAGCGAGGATTTGGTATCGCCTCTAAAATTAGAGATGTGATCGCGATGCATGGTCTGAATTCTAGGTATAAAAGAAGATTAGTGAGTTCAATGAACTTTACTCAGGTATTTGTCATGCAGTTTAAAGCATTATTTAACTACACTATAGGTAAGTATTTTTGGAAACTATTTTAGTGGGTACGATATAGGTAGATGGCTAGATGACTACCTACTGCCGTGCGCCGCAAGGCAGCAATATGGCAGTAACACGTTCCATTGTGCATTGTTCCCGTGAAGAGATCATTCAATTCACAAAGAGAAAGACTCTCTGTTGATTCATCAATCAAATTGTTATTTTTACAATTGAACTCCTCATATTATGAGATATATGTAAATATAAACACGAATAAGTATAATTCGTTCTTGAGATACAGATAATGAACTCCAAACCATGCTAGAGAAGTTCACAATGACGTAAATTAGAAATTTTAACAGAATTAAACGAAACGAATATCATAAACTAGCAGGTTTAAAATCTTTATCGTATTATTGATCTACAAAATCACACATATTCGTTTTATATCCTTGCCTAACCATAATGTCGGTGTGAGACATACCTACCTATAAATTCCTTATAAAATTAATCGAGTATCAACTGCAACATTAGCCGGTATACGTGACCAATCACTGTAACGCCTTTTTTGTGAATCGGAAACGTGACTTTTACAACTTTACTTATACGTGCAATTATTTATAAAGTTATTCAGCAGGTGATGTAGTCACAAGTTAAGTTATTCGTGAGAAAAAGTAAACTATCTTTACGCTCCAAAGCGTCTTAAATTTGGAATCCACTGAGTGCATTGTCCTACATCGCGTAGTGGTAAAGTAATAAAGCAACTGATTTATTACTAAAAGCAGATTAAGCAAATGACGGTAAATGACGGAAGAACTCGTGACGTATAAACTGGGGCCTGATTCTGTTAATTTAATAAAAAGTCAATCGAATCTTAACTAAAACAAATACTTAATGTAAAACCTTCTAACTTCAGATCCATGTACCTACCTACTATAATTCTAATCCTATCAGCATTAGATACAGGGGCACAAATTGTAAACTTCCTATGTAAGTTTACATAATAATAACACGTTGTCACACTTTTTACAATAACTCAACGCAACACTAACTGTACGTAGGTAACATAACATGGGTTGTCGTAAACGTAATATTGGAAGTCCAATAATAAAAAATATATGAGCGTTTTAATGGTCGCGTAACGGTTGTACTCTGGAGGCCTGGACTGTTATCTATACCTATTTATATTATTTACCTATTTATATTTATTAGAGTTAAAGCAAAAAATCTTATTACACATATTATTATTATTAATTCATTATTCTTCACTTTAGCATGAATGTTCGTATTTTTAAAAGACGTTAAACCTGTTTTTTTTTTTTGTCTTGTACCTTAAAAATGATAATGTTAACGTAAGTACCTAATAAAAGGATTCCTAACCCTTATGTTTTTAGCCATTAATTAAATACCCCGTGATCGTCTCTAAATAAAGCATTTTCCATTAATCGTCCGTAATGGTGGATTCAGAATCATCTGAGCGATGAGAGTGACAAAAATGAAATATAGAAAAAATGGAATAAATGAAAAAAAAATTAAAACGAAAATAAAAAAATGGAGTATGTACATTATATTTCTACAATATGATGTTTTTGTCTTCAAATTGGTATTTTTAAGACACCTACACACCATACAACACCTATTGGTATTTAAATTTACATCTAAACATACATACAAAATATGATTAGTCGTAGTAGGTAAGTAATAATAATTGTAGACACAAGGCCAGACTCGAGTCAATTGCTAATCATAAATGCCTCGAACTCTTAACCGCTTTATGGCCAATTACGCCTGTTGACTCTTGATCACAATTAAACGCTTACATATTTTAATTAACTTTACAGTTGCTTTCAACGCCTGATAGAATTATTGTTTTCATTTGCCTTGTCATAATTTATTGTTGTACCTACCTACTCAATAAAAATTATCAATGAGCTTTTTAATGTGTAACAAATTAATTAGCTTGATTTAGGTACTCGTATAGCTAGAATAGTTGATTACAAAAAAGAACATAATTATTACAAAACTGAACATAAATTCACTAAGCGCATATAAAGCATATTTATTTACCTACACACTCGTATATCACTTATTAAAGTTGTGTAAATGAAAATGGATTACATATAATAAATTTTGATAAGGCAGGTACATACGTACTAAAAGTAGCAAATCAGAAAATGTCCGAAATCATAATAAAAAGTTATTATTAAATTGTAATGATTCAACCCTTCGGTATTTATTCTGGTCTTGATTTCTTCCGACATTGTCACGTCACTATTAACCTATATTTTGACCCTACTCTCCGACGCGGCTTGACACTTGCATGACAACCATTACTAGCGCCCCACATAGCGAGTACACTCGAAGGCTTTTCCTATTTTCCCTTATCATAATAAATTTTTACAGCTTTATGGCGATCTGTCCGGCATTTAATTGCTCTAAAACCGCTAGACCACATTCAATTTGTCAAGCAAAGTACTTGTTGCTTTTGAAAAGCATGACATCAATAGAAACAGACATCATCAGCTACCAATAGAATTAAAACGTACTAAACCAGTCCTAGTGAAGTACGTACACGGTACTACCTATGGCCTGGGCCTACTCGTACGTTTACAACGCTCATTTCCAGTTCCAGTATAACGACAGTCACCGACCGAGCGCCCGCGAGAGAAAGCGTCAGTGCTGCGCGCGCGCATTAATGTCGAAATGCATAGTTTATAACGCACAAACTGTATTGTGACGTCTTTGTGTGTGTGTTTTCATATTGTACTTCCAATATGATGATATTGTGTTAAAAATAAATATTATTGTGTGTGCTACAATGAACTTAAGTGCAAATACGTGAATTCAACCTTGTGCTTTACTACCAGTAGAGCGGCGTTTACTTTTCACAGTAAGGATGTTTTGTTTATTTCAAAGTTCATCGTGTAATAAATGTCAACAGCTACTTTATTACCTGCTTCTTAGATTTCTTTTATTTGATCCTTTGAAATCCATCTTTATAATTGAGGAATAATTTTATTTACATTCTAGATTGTAGGTGCTTCACGTGGTTCCAATAATAACGTGTTATTATTATACACGTTATAAATTATTATTACTATAAGGAAAAACAAATTTTCAAGCAACACACTAGCACAATATCTACAAATAATAAATTTTGTCACACTAGTTGGTATTATTGTCTGAAAATTGTCTTTTTGAGACAAATATTTTTTAAGAAATGTAAAGTAAGTATAGTATATATTAAAGCATACACTCTGTAATGTACAAAACATGACGTTCAAAACGTACTTAAACTTAAGTGAAGCTATCGATTATAAATAAACTTTCCGACCACTTGGTATTAGGCACGTACTAATCCTCTCGCAGGCGATTTCTCTCTTGAACACCACAAAGAATTCATAGCTACGATTTCTAAATGCATATTAATGCGAACCATATACTTAGTCCCACAATGTGATTGCGACATTTCCTGGTACGAGAAACAATGCGGTAATCAAACCAACACAAACTTGAACATTTTCGTAAAATCAATCAATCAAATTTTGTAATGTAAAGTAAATTAAAATCAAATCATCTCCGTGTGAAATAATAACGTTGAAAAATATGTACCTATATATTACAATATACAACCAATGATAAATTAAATATCACCAGCTAGTAATGACTCAAGACTGCGACAAGAAACCTCTGCTTTAAAACAAGGACACATATGTTTTGAAATTAATTTAAATAATATAAATAACGTCACTAAATTTCATAGATTCCATGACCTTCGTGTTTTTCCACCATTGGAAAAACTTGCAAAAGATAAATTCTTTATCCACTGCATATTAATTATTCAGGATTATTACATCTCATCAATAATGCCTAGTTATATAAAATCAATATACGGATACAGCAAGCTACGTAAAGATTTTGGAAAGGAAACATTATTCCAAGATGTGAAGGCTCATCTTTTAGATTCCATCAGCCCCGATAGGGAGCTACAAAAACTTTATATGCTTCGCAATCCAGTACATAGAGAAGTGCAAGCAACAATGCCGCAATCAGAACACGAAACGAACACAAAAGAATTGGTAATTCACGAGCAAGGCATAAATCACACTGAAGGCGGTTGGCCGCGCGAAGTACATCTATATAACGAAGACCATGTTGCCCGGTACTGCCGTCACGTCCAACGTGACGACAACTATATTCATACCGTTATGAGTCTCACACCCCAAATGGAACATTATATCGACCAAAACAATGCTATTGACATGTACCAAACCTATTTTGACAACATTCCTTCACAAGCTCCTGTAGAGAAATACAATGTTCGAATCGCAAATGTATTTCGTGATTCATTAAATCGTCCTGTAGCGAGTATTGTGTGGACGAATGAAAAAAAATCAAAACTAGCTGTTGCATACAGCAAAAAGGATATGCAACTAGATTGCTGTGAACAAACAAATGTCTGCTATTTGTGGGACGTCCATAAAAAAACAACGCCAATTTACAATTTTTATCCGGAGTCTAGCTGCTGGCAATTAGAGTGCTCACCAGAAGATTCAAATATTATCATCGCCGGCCTGGAAAAAGGAATCATAAACGTATTTGACATTCGTGAAGGATCAAATCCTATATTGAGCAGCTCCATTTATAACTCGCATCGCGGCCCGATCACTGGCTTACTTTATACGCAATCCCGAACACATACGGAATTCTTCACAGGGTCTCCCGACGGGCAATGTCTCTGGTGGGATATCCGAGACCTTTCAAAACCAATCGATCAATTACCGATGTCAGTGAGATTTGATTCGGGTGAAATTCCTAACATAAGTAATGCTGAAGGCTTAAGTTGTTTAGAGTTCGATCGGGGTCTACCTACTAAATATCTCAGTGGCACGGAATCCGGGCTCGTTATTAATGCAAACCGTTTGGGCAGAAGTCACTCAGAAATCCTAAGTTCGTACTGGAATGCACATTTGGGACCCGTGCGGGCCGTACAGCGAAGTCCCTGCACTTTGAGAATGTTTATAACATGTGGCGATTGGACGGTTCGCATTTGGAGTGAGGAAGTTCGTTCTGCTCCAATTATAGTTACAAAACCGTACCGTCATCAAGTAACTGACGTCGCTTGGGCTCCACACAGATATTCTAGTTACATGGCAATCTGCGAAGGCGGCTCGTTTTATTACTGGGATCTCTTACGTAAGTATCATGAACCAGTAGCAATATTGCATGTCTCCAATCACGGCCTTACGAAATTGAAGCCTAATGCAGAAGGAAATTTGATTGTCGTCGGTGATAACCGAGGATCTTTTTTCTTGCTTCAACCTTCCGAAAACATGATAACTTCCGGCAGCAACGACAAATCACTCATGAACCAAACGTATGATAGAGAAACTCGGCGCGAACATATCTTAGGTTCGCGTTTGAAGGAAATACGGCTTAAAGCAATGATGGAGGAGAAAGCCTCTGGTACAACAATTGAAGAAGATGACATATTACAAACAACTGAAGAAGAATATTTTAAAATTGTTAAAGAGGCTAAAGTAGAAATGGATATTATGTCAACAACGAGTAAATTATCAACATCCTGAATTTGCATAAATTACTAACATAATATATTTAGGTAGGTATTTGTAATTTTAATGTCGTTTTAGAATAATTTAAATAGCTTACATACATATTTATGTAATATTAAACAATAATAACATTAAATTGATAGTTCACTGTGGTAAGATCACATCAAGACAATTTATGTTAAGCAACAAAATATGTTCTATAAACGTCATAATATTATGAACACGTAGGTAATCTCCATATTTGAGTATAATAGTAAAATCGTAGTAGTAAACCCATCTACATTCCTGTTTACGTTAAAAGGTATGGTTAGTGAGAGGCTATGAAATAAAATACTATATATATAAATATAAAATAAAATACTTCTCTTTCAAATCATGAAAACATTTTTGAAAGCAAATACTTAATTACGGTTTACTCACCTATATTTTTTCTTACCTTTTTAATGTAAGTATAATACATTAATTTAAATAATTTTTTTACTGTACAAAATCACCAGTCTTTAAAGAGCAATCTCTTCCAGACGTCCCAGCAAAGTAAGGGTATTGTAAAGTTCATCCGTCTATTAAGAGCAGTTGTGTGTGAACATAGGTAATGTTGTGTGACCCGCATGCTTAAACCAAAATGCATCCGGCAAGTTAACCGCTGACTTAACTTACAATACAGCATCGTAATACGAGCTTCGAGTACACAATTGAAATCCCCTTTCAATGATCAAGTGGCGGATCACCGCCGTGAGGACTAAGGAGTCCTTGAGCATTGTTATCTATGACCTTAATATCCCTCTTCAACTTTATTTTACAACGATCTGAGTAATTATGTTCTACATAATTAAATTGGATAAATTTAAAAATAAAAATGTAAAGATAAAAAATGGTACCAAATTGGATCTCTGAGACTTTCAGTATGCTACAGATATTTTTAAATACGTCATAACTATCTACCTATGTATTGAGGTAATATAACTTCATTGATTATACCTACCAACTTACTACCTACTAGTATTCTAAACGTGTTAAAAAATGAACAAATTGTCTTGTAGTCCATAATCCAACAAAGACGTAGGTAACTTAATTAGTTTTATACAAATAGTACGCGCTCTACTCTACGTACCTACATTAAGTACGGAATTGTTTTACTTTTCATGGAAACTTCATTGAACATTGATATTATATTAAAAAAAAACTTCATTATAATATGTGCTTGCTTCATAAAATGGGAATTATTACGAGTAATTAATTGAATATATTGATTTATGTTTAAGCGGATTATGAGTCAGTAACTCAGTACCTGCAGTGAGCGTTTTATCTTGTAAGGTCTAAAATGAGAAGAGAGATAAATTATATCGACGCATTTGGCAGCTGACTCAACCTCAGTGGTGGTAGATTAATAATAACGACCATTAACGTTATTAGTTATTAATAAGATTATTTAACACACATTAATCACTTGAATTTTATCACCGGTACTAACGTAAGGTTAACTTTATTACAGGAAATCTTTTTGAATTCCAATGTAATGAAATCAGTAACAAAACAAGATAGTATGAAAAACCTGAAATTTCACGGTCTAAAACTGAGGTGCGCTTTAGAATATTGCCTATAGGAAATGGCATCGCGTACAACGAGTTGTAAGTAAGATGGTTACCGCCAGGCTAGGCGCTGCATCCACTAGATAGTGACTACAAAGGTACGTCACACCAACTTTCACCGGCCTCCGCCGACTAGGGCTGCCACTCGAGTTTTTCCGACACGTCTTTATCACAAAATGCACTAAAATAAAGACATACCTATTTAAATTATGTTAAGTTAACCCACAATATTATAAACATACTTAATGTGCTTGCTCTGTTTGGTTTAGCATATGCCGAAATCAAATTCATAATAAAACCAGTGATGAGATGTCCTTCTATATAACAAATGATTATGTACCTACTTAATACAGTTGACACAAATAAGTATAAGTTTATGTTGGATTTAAAAACTATTTTCAACATTTAATTTGCACCTTTACCACCTACTTTAAACTAAAGGCTTGTTTATACGGCAAATTCTAACTGATACTCAATTACTTACAATTTTTTTCTAAAATGATTAAAACTGTGAAAATCTTAAAAAATACTTAAAGTATAACGTAGCCATCCTTACACCAACCGCACGCGCTGTGACCGAGTCGTGTTCACATGTCAACACAATTTCTTTTGCTTCAACAGTAGATAGTTGAACAGTGAACTTCACATAGTTGAACGAAAAGAAAATGCGCTGTGAATCAA
>DWPC01000362.1:0-10498 GCA_018251435.1 Oarisma aurantiaca
GACTTTAGCTATGATAGATAATAAGAAAATTTTTTTTGGCAATCATTAATATTATAGTTTTAAAGATACTTGTAAAAGTACAAGATTGTTCAAATTGCATTTATATTAATAAACATACAAATATTACATAATAACTGGAGTTTTTATCATTCCATAATACGAAAGTGCATAAATACATACAAAGTAGCTGTAGGCGACAGATTTATGTAATGTTATCTTTTATTCTTTAAATAAAATAAAGCACGACTGACAGCCTCACGAGATATTATAAATAAATTTTATTAGAACATCATTCGAAATTTAAGAAAAACAAAACACAGTCGGCAACAAGACGTCGTGCGGGCGTTACTAAAAGTTTTTGCCTTTTATTTTCTCACATTACCTACAAAATCTAATTGTTGATCTCTCTTAATAACAAACTTAAGTCACAAAACTTTTATTTATTAAACTATTTGTAATGAGATTTATAAGTTAAAAAGATAAAGATGGGCTAAAAATTCAATGTTAGCCAAGTTGCCTGCACAATAATATTATATCCTACCTTATTTATCTTCAAGTAGTGTACGATTCAGACTTGACATTTCCTGTCAAAATCTGTGTGTACAAACATTCTTTTTTGAGTCCATTAAAATTCCACTGAGTAAGTGTTATATTTTAAGGTACAATAGTCATTAACTTTTGCAATATTCCAGGGAATGGGTGTACAGGACATGGCTTCCATGTTGAGCCACAACATGAGCAACGATTGCAACGACTCTGAGCCTCTCATCCAGCCGCACCCGGACCAGACAGACACCATAGACGGTGAGTCTTGTCACTCTTACTTGACAGCTACCAATGTCGAGTTAAAGTAAAAAATATATTAAAAAGTATTTGATTTATTCAGCATTACTTGATATTTGTAGCTGTCATGACTTAAATGATATCACGGTTATAGCACACCTGCATTCGTTGATTAAATTCCACGTGGAGTGTGTCATGACCTTGATCGCGAATAGTAATCGGTGAATTTAGTGTTTACAAACCCTTAAAATGCTTTTTGATCACTTTGTTTGCTTTTTTCTCATGAAGTACTTACTGCTTCGAAATATTAAGGAAATATAATTGTGTCACCAGTGTGTCACAAAGAAACAGTTCAATTTCCAATTTCAATACAATGTTGTTCCTATTCCTTGATATTTTTGAGCTTCACACAATGCATGTGATAACATTAACAGCATGCCATGAGTATTGTGGCTTCTTATTCTGTTATTTGATCATACATTAACGCTTTTCCAATTTAATTTTTCATTACGCTTTTTGTATAGATTTTCCCAAGTTTTTGAAGAAATCGGTGTGAGGTATAAATTTGTTCAGAAATGATTTGGCGCCCCCTGAGGGACATAGGTCGTACGAAAACTTTACTAACTAAATGTTTTTACTAGCTAAATTTTAAGTGTAAAGACGTCAGTTCTGAGTATGGTTTTGCATGTAAAATATTCAATATCAGATGAATAAGGAAATGGGTAGGTTTGAACATATTGCCATAACTTTAGGACTCAGCATGTCATGATTGTTAAAGTATATGAGGAGTGAAAAACGTGCATATATTACAGGTGATTATGGAGATGATGAAAACAGTAAACCACTGGACCCTTTCGGCCACAACGTAACAAACATTGAAAATATAGTTAAATGTTTTAAGATAGGATTCCATCGAAAACCATACAGTAGCCCAATGTCTTGTTCGATATGTGGTAAAAACGTGAGCAACATAAAGAAACATTTGAAATCTCATAACCCGGAACAACACAAGTGTCCCCTGTGTCCCATCACCTTGACCAGGGCCGACAACTTAAAGAGACATCTTCGAATGAAGCACTGTTCTGTATTGAGACCAAGCAATTTATCTAATATCCAACCAAAATGTGAAAGCTTTCAATGAGTAGGTTGCACATTTTGCAAATAGGTAACTCTCTGTAAACGAAGAATGCTCTGTATTTAACCATTAATATGTATGCTTAGTCGAAACCAAAAATCCTTATACTAATATTAGAAACTTAACACATAGGACGCTTATTCATTAATTCTAACTATTATCATTTTGTAATTAGAAGTAAGGTTTGGTGTGTGTATTTTATTAATGATCCGAGTATCAAAATACTCATTTATAAGGCTGGTGAATCATGGTACTCAAACTTCCTATTTGTTCAAATTACATAAAGCTGTAAATTACTTCTGCAATTGGCATTGGGAATAAAAGTTATAGATATAAACTTTAATCACACAGGTGTGTTCAACGTTCTGCACTCGGATCTCACGGTTATCATTACTGTGATATCAAAACTCAATATCAGTGATGTGGTGAAAAGCTGGCAGTACTGCACATACATGTCTAAATTAGATTTAGATATGACTTTATCCTAATTGTGCCTTAATTTGCTAATTACTGCTAATTTAATTTCTCAAGTTTAACAATGAATCATTTTTATGGTAAAAATGCACTTAATCTGCTGGCTTTACACCATTTATATAAAAGCGACAATCATTTTGTACCTATATTTTTGAACACTCCTTTATTTAATATACATTATTTAACAAAATAAATTGAATTTGATAGCTACTGGATTTTCGCTTTTACACTAACGATGAAATTTTAATAAACAAATAATGAATAAATTGTTTACAGCTCGAATCAATTAGGATTGTTATATTGTTAATAATTTTCTCAACCTTGTGTGTATACTTCTACCTGATAGTATTTTGTTTTTGTAATAAGGGCCAGATGTCATTTTATCTTCAACATGTGTTGTGCTATTGATACAGACAAACTCGTGTGTTTGCACTGTGGCTTCTCATATGCCACTGGCAAAATGTTTACTATATTTTAGTGTAAGATAATTCGTGAATTAATGGGCATGTTGAAGTATAAATTGAATCTGATCACCTTTTAATATTAACATAAAATTTAATGATCTCAATGTTCCTTTTAGACGTGTATAAAGGTGACAATATTATCCACTAATTGAAAGACTGATTTAACTAATTAATGTATTTAAGGAACATGCGTTTTCATAATTCTAATATTAACTTATTCCCTTACTTAACTTTAATTACGATTTAGTTTGTACCTAATTCTATCGTTACTGTGTGTTCGTTGCAAATATATCCTTTTATTTTACTTCTTTTCTTTTTCATTTTCATCCTTTTTCCATGCTTTCTTTATATAAGCGGACCTATATCTAAAAAATCGCAATTTCTATACTGGCTTGGTGACAGTTTCTATAACATTTCATGCAAAAGTATTAACGCTGACAATTAACAAACACCATTTCTTCGATATCATTGACTCATTTATGCATGAAAATATACGAACTTTTATTACTTTTTGTAATAAGTTCTTTCGGAATTCCGTTCTACTTGATAATTTCTCAACTAATAATTTCTTTATCGTTGATAAATGCTTTTAATTATAGTTCTAGGATGAGCATAATAGCATAGAGTAAATAATTTATCTAAGCTTTTTCTTTATTATACATATAGTGCTGATATAATAAAACATTTGAGATAACTTTTACTTCTAGACGGCCCTTGTTTCCAATTACAGTAGAACTTGGAGAAACACATTAGGCTAATTTTCAAAACACGATGAAGTAACAAAATGCATTTCAACCACAATCTATGCTACGTAACCCACAAACACTTGCGGTATTTATATTTTTCAACTTGTTTATTATCGAGGTTCTACTGTGATGAGTATCAGTATTTTTAATATGACTAGGCCTGCCACCTTAGAGCAAAACTAATGTTGCAGAAAACTTAGCGATTACTTAGCACTCGACTAGGATGTCAGTGTGATTCTGGCTCGATGACAATTTTTAACATTATAACATGACATGTATTCTCGCAAATACCCGCCTAATGCATCTCTACGTAAGCGTGACGTCACTCACTGAGCGTCGTGAGAGGTGCGTTGGTGCGAGCAAGAGGTGTGGGGTGTGGACGTGGTGTGTGACGGCTCGCTGGTTGCAGGCTCGAAGGGCTGGCACATGCGGCTGACGTTCGAGCGAGTGACGGGCGCGCTAAACCTGCACCGGTGCAAGCTGTGCGGCAAGGTGGTGACGCACATCCGGAACCATTATCACGTGCATTTCCCGGGCCGGTTCGAGTGCCCGCTGTGCCGCGCCACGTACACGCGCTCCGACAACCTGCGCACGCACTGCAAGTTCAAGCACCCCGCCTACAACCCCGACACGCGCAAGTTCGAGCCGCCCGCCGCGCCGCCGCCGCACGCGCCGCAGCCGCACGCGCCGCAGCCGCACGGGCCGCAGCCGCACGGGCCGCACGCGCCGCTGTACGCCAACCACCTGGACGCGGCGTTCGACTGATTGTCCATGTACTGGGCCGGCCTCGACGCTCTGTGAGCGCGCCCCGACCCAGCTCAGACTCTCCTCGTTGATGTGTCAAAATTTTAACGGACCGATGAAACTATTTCCTACTTAGATGTAAGCTCAAGTGCTATTACTTAAGCGGGCCTTAAAATTGAGTTGTCGACGGAGCCCCGACGGGCGATTCGTTTTAGTATTGTCTCGGTTGTGCATTTGACTTGCCCCAGTGTGACCTTGTATAAGATTCCGCGTAAGGAAATTTTAAACTAGTAATATTCCGCATAAAAATGTAACCTTAAGTCGACGTCACTAAAGTTACGACTCGCAAGGGTACGTAAGTAGGTAAGCAAATTTTTTTTTCTATACCAATCGCTATACGGGAACGGGCAAAAGCAATAATATGATGTTAATTTTATTACCATATTATTTTTTATATTGTATCGATAGAAATCTTAAGCTATTTAAGAATATACACTATTTTGAGTAGCGGTGCGACCGCGAAGTGATGCTGGCTATTAACGGTTGCCCCCAATCGGGCCCACATTTCTTGTTATATTTATTCGTTAGATAGGAAATTTTAAGTTTCCTGTAGCTAATTGTATTTATTTGATTATATCCTATGGGTGGTGCGGATTGACATCTGAAGGGAACAGGTTATTGAGGACTGGCAAGAGATGTGATCTGTCGTTGGTCAACGACATATAAATATTGACTGAATCTCAGTGTAGATGCATTTGTAACTCTATGAGGCCTTTGCAAGATGGATAATTATTAAGGATTTGTGATGTATTAACGGATAGCGCCTAAGGAAACATACGAAAAGATTTTTATACTAGACTAGTTAATCTATTTACGGAGATTGTTTTTTTATACTTAGATATATTCTATTGTCTGATTTAAATAATTTTATATTTATATACTTATGTAATATGATTTATTAGTGTTGTTTGTTTTTATTGATTCATCATAATAGTAACAATGTTTTGGTTTATTAAATATGCATTTGACGAATGCGTTACAAGTGACGTGTTGATGTTAACAAGGTTTATAATTTTATCGTTGGTAACTTGTACTGTCGGTACTGTCGGTACTGTCGGTACTGTTGGTACGAATAGGTGTTAACTGTTTAGTTGTCGTAAAGGCCCTTTCGATTACTTGAGGCAGGGAGAGGGAGTGACGAATGATTCGAGGTTGCGCATTTAGTTTACTAACATTGGCATTCTACGATTGGGACTAACCTAGCGTTTACGTATGTAATTTTCAATTAAGATTTAAGATTGTTACATTTTTAGCTAAACACTTTAGAGTGGTACGGTAACTGAAATGTGATAAAATGGAATGGTGCTAGAACCAGAGTGTTAACACGCTACGATTCGACTCCTATTTGTAATATTAATGTTTTAATGATTAGTTACTTTGCATAAATGTAAGGCATCTAGCATCCAGAGGTCGCATCTGTCTGGTCCACGGGTAATATACATACGTCGCTGTATACCTAGAGATTACAGTATCACTCGAGATTTTATCTTAATTTGTTCATACCTTTTAAATTTACTAATGTATCTAGAATGATAATAAACTCCGTTGTAATTATGGTAAATCGATATACCTATATGCCGGCGACGGGGCAGTCGGTCGGTCGGTCAGTCTGTCAGCAGAGACCATCCATTTAGCTAATCCGTGATCGTTTCCCATATCGTCTAAGTTGCGGCATTAGTGCTGTTTAGTAGCTGTGAACATGCAATTTCACTTGTGCAATTTTTTTTAAATAGTCATAACTCATACTAGATATATACAATTGTCTATTGAATATAGGAGCCCACTTAAATATCAAGCTCCTACGTTCCTTTTAGAATACATAATATAGTCACCAAACATTCTTCCACAAAGATTTATATTTACTTTTAAGTACGAGTATATTAAAGATTTTTATATCGCATCGTTCATAATAAAGTGGGCGCTTATTATTTAATAGCATTTCATACTCAGTGCAATATTACTAGTTATTTAATTACGTAACCAAACTAAAGGATATTTTAAAATAATTAATGACTTTGAAAGAGAGTAACTACCTAATTGTATTTACATAAGTGACTACTCCTAATTTGTATTTCTACCTAGCGAAAGCAGTTTGGGTTACGGTGATGTACAGGTTTTATAGCTGGTAATATTAAGGATTTAGCTTGTTTACCTCTGCCAATCGTAATAGTTACGAGTATGTACTGTTTAATAATTTATTGTCGCGCAACTAAGTCTATTGTTGAATAGATGGAATAGATCATAGCTATCCGGAATCCGGTCGCGTCAAGCGCTTCATCTAAACTTCAATGCATTTTTGTAAATTAGTATCACTCGAGACCAATTTTTGAATATTGAATTTGCTATAGCAAATTAATTGATTAGTAATATAGAATATTATTTAGATATTTTAGGTTAGGATACTACGATAGTGTCTGGCCAGAATATTTTGGAGTATCACATCGTTTGGCTCAGAAAATACCTGCCCTTGATCTCTTTTCAGCTTTCAAGAAGTATGCAACTTAATAATTATACGGTGACCGCATTTTCAGACTTAATGAAAGCTAACTTATGCCATATGGAATTTACACATAAGGTTAACGAATTACTAAATTTAGTGTTATTGGAAATGAGGTCTTGCGGACCTAGTCACTTATTTGGCCAATCTAATTAAATATTCCAATTTATTGTATATTAAAATTATAATATAATGAAATTTACCTTTATATCACAAAGATGTGATCTTATCATTGGAAATCAATGGAGTGCAGGATGAGCTCTATGGTAATTGTCAGGATAGCGATGGTCTACTTATGTTTACTTTGTTTCTTTATAACGTTAGCCAATTTGTTATAGTGTCGTATGTCGTATATCACAATAGTGTATTACTAATAGGCAGGGGGTGTCAAATCGTGTACCTAACAACTGATAATCAGTTTTGTTATATTTTTACATGAATTTTATGGACGACTTATTGTTTATGAGTATTTTTATTGTCTTGGTTTGATACCTCCCTTAAAAGTTTAATTTAAATAGTTTTTTTTTGTTTTATGCAAGCAGTTAATGCAATTTTTTTTCACATTGTTTGATGTTATGTAATGCAATTTTAACATGTTGCAAACTCCTGCATTTATCTGTTGTATTTATTACTAATTTTTACATTAAATTGTGGTATGTTACAATTCGTGTAGTTTCAGTTGTGCGTGTCATGCGCTCTATCCCTCGCAACTCGCAATACCTCGGTAGTACGATGCAGGTGCACGCAGTCGGCAGTAGGGCCGCCGTGTCCCCAGCAGTGCTTCTAGTTGCTGCATACTGCATACTGCATACCTACTGCATAGTAAATACACACATGAACCATTCTAACAGCATAATGCAACTAGCGATTGCCACCAAAATGTTCAATTAAACTCAACATTGTCACTAGAAGGATTGCTGCTTTTATTGTGTGGACTGTTTATGATACTCGACAAAACAAGTAGTTTAACTGTATGTGGAACTAAATGTTGCAATTTAATTGTATTGATGTATGATCCGCACCAAATGCATTAGAGCTGGCTGCTACCATTTTTCCATTCTGTGTGTGTAGCAATGACATCACAAACTACATACATGGCGGTTACTTCCGAGCCAATCAAGTTATTCTTACTTTGAAATTAGTCAGATTTAAAACAGAGTGACAGTCAAATTACAATAATCTAAGATTATGTAATAATAATAAGTCTTTATTTTCCTCTTCATGACATTCATGCACAGTCAAAGTATGTATGTCAAAGTGTAACCACGAAAGTAAAAGTCAATATGACCTAAAACGATAGTCCAAGCTTGTAAAGCCCGTCGCAGCTGCGTGGAACAAGGCGAATAACGCCAACATCACTTAAATCACCCTGTACATTATAAAGACGTACACAGCGTACATAAGCGCGTATCAGCCGTGAAGCCGGCGGGGGGAGGGGGGGGTACGGCGGGCAACGCGGTGACGCAGCGGGTTGTTCACAGAGCGCGCGCCCCCGCAGTACTCGTACCACAGCATGTTCGTGGCGGCGGCGGAGAGCGCGGCGCTGTGGCGCTGCAAGTCCTGCGGCAAGGAGGTCTCCAACCGCTGGCACCACTTCCACTCGCACACGGCGCAGCGCTCGCTCTGCCCCTACTGCCCCGCCACCTACAGCCGCATCGACACGCTGCGCTCGCACCTCCGGCTCAAGCACGCCGCGCTCCTGCTCAAGCATTGAACGACCGCTGACGCACCCGACCCCTACCAAGCCACACGACCAGCACGATCGCAGCGTCATTCCCTATTGATCTCTTGCATGCATCGCTAGGCTAAGAACATTTTGGTTGTTAAGTAGATGACGAGAGAGGGCATGGACCCTTCCTCGTCAGCTACTCTTCTCGTAAAAAACGTTTTATCGATGTCGCAAGAGAAGCCCATCCAATGTATTGACGGAGATCGATTGTAACGGTTGTCGATCGGCGCCGTACGTTTCCGTTCTTGTAAGTGTACGTATGTAGTTTTATCGTTGTATTGACGCGCATTTACATTGATCTATACATAATTAGGAATAATTATTTACTGCACGTTTTCGTGCATTATTTATTGTTCAGTAGTTAAGTATCGTATATGATATGTTATCACTGACAGGGTAAATTGAATGAATTCGGTAAAATTTCTAAACATGCCTGTAAATAATTCCATACGCTCTCTTATATAAAATGTAAAAATGATTTTAATCCCACATACTTACAGTAATAACTATTTCTGAATCTAAATTTGTAAAATATTACTAAATATAAAAAAATACGTGTCAATGTTATTAAAAATAATGAATATGCCTACCCAGTGGAAATAATGGACTTTGCTTGCTTCTTAACGCTACGTGTTAGCTCGATAGGAAGGAGAGGTTTTAAACGTCTCGACCTTACACCAAATGGAACAACAATGTGTACTTAATTAAGGAAGGTAACGCTAAAGACTGAAAGGCAACAACTTGTGATTGATAATATTGGTGAAATGGGCATACAATTTGTATATAGAAGATGAGCTGTAATATACATAAATATCCATTATCTGTAATTAGATAGGTACGTGATTATCTCAGCTCCAAAGAATCGTGTTCAAAGTAATAATTATAAAATGAAACACGCATGGCAAGTAAAGGAGCCAATTTATCTATTTCCTATTCTTAATTACAGTATTATTGCATCCCCAAATTATATTTTTGTATAAATATTGTCTGCGTAAGTTAACATTATCTACTTACATTAAGTGTTTAGATATATTAGCTTTAAATGGTCCAAGTAAATGTCATTCTATGAGAACCTAAAGTGTATAATTGTACCTACATTATAGTGATTCACAACGTCTATCATCCTATTTTGTAAATAATATTTAAAAATCATGTCATTAACTTTTTATCATCCAAGTTTAATCCTCAAATAAATGTTAGCTTAAACCAATTTACATTCAACTCAGTAATCGAATCGATGTGTACCTAATTTTCGATTTAAGAATAATAATTATATTGTATTAAAAATATCTATCAGTGTCATGAGAACTGTATTGTAAATTTCCTAACTATTACGACTACCTACTTTCATTTTCCTTGTGAGTACCTATAGTTGTTAACTTCAATGTAATATTTTAGCTGCATTTTATTTGTAAATCTCATAAATTACGCTAAGTATTGAAAACCAAGATTTTCTGATCAAAGAATTATATTACAAGTAGTCATAAATACTGTAAATAAACTCGTAAAAGTTCTCTTCTTGTCTTTTTTTTATTCTGTATTCTCTTTGCAACGTAAGAATTACTTCTTACGAACTCTTCCCATTAGTGCAACGATCACCGACGCGTGACGACAGCTCAGTGTAACGAAGAAACAATGTCAATAACCCCTTCCACGTCGGGCTACAATTTCTGTTTCATATGTGTTTCGTTTCAATATCAATAAGTAGTAAGAATACCTACCTACTTATTTTTTTCCCACACATAATACCTAATCTTCTAAAATGTCGAATTCTAACCTGAGTTTTTTCAAAAGAATAACCGACTTCAGAAATAGATTATGGGGAGAACCAAAATATTTTTTGTTAGATGGCGTTGATAGTACTGA
>DWPC01000363.1:0-10492 GCA_018251435.1 Oarisma aurantiaca
GCCGGTGCCGCGGGGTGTTGGCATTTTGGCATTCGGCATTGTTATCTATGTAAATGATACCTGGTCTGTTCACACTAACTACTATATTGTAGCATATTTGTTACTACGTAAGTGTAAAATATGTACACATTTCCCATTTCCAAGAGTTCTGGTAGAAGGAATCGAGATTGTGATAGTACAAATGTCTTTGACATGCCACGTGAAGTATTCCGAGAACATTCTTCCTATAAAGAGGTCAGTGTGGAACGAGACGCGTAGATAAATTTTAGGTAGAGTAGGTCGGACTGAGGGAAGAAGGTACCTAATTAATTAGTGAGGTGACTTCGGCGTGTTTCGGTTAAGGTGCTCTGCTCTATTCATGTATTACTTATTATTATATGTATTACAAGTCAACTTGCTCTTACCACATGAGATGTATCACGTATCCCGCTTAATGGGTACTAGGTCGCAATGTTTGTGTAGCGGTAGTGCCGCATGCCGGTAGTTACCGCTGCGACGTAGACCGCCGCCGCCGCCGCTAGTCGCTAGTGTAATCAACGATTGATTTCACAAAGCAATTCGAAGAGTCCCTATGACGGCACTTCAGCCGTATGATGCGAGACTCATTCATTGACTCACAACAATAGGTACGTAATTCGCCATCGGTTGTGTTCACGACGCGACGCGAACAATGGCAATGTTTGAAAACTGTTTTCGTGGGACTGTCCACCGTGTCCACCGTCGTCCAGCGCTGAGCCCACCGCTTCACAATAATACACTCGTAATATCACGAGTGTTATGTCAACACGCGGTTTATAAAATAGTCGCCCGTCAATAAAAATATTTCGGTCCCCAAGGCCCAAGCCATCGGTGACTCTGTCCGCCGAGTGCCGACAGCTATAGCGGTTTCGGCTCACGGTGATCGAGGAAGTTCATGAGCTCATTCAAAATAACTAACAATTTTCGAAAATAAAGAATCCGCCGGAGCTCTGCTCCGCATAAACTAAACAACTACCTACCTGCCTACTGAATTACCAACTAAAAATAACCGTTTACGTTTTGTTAGAGCTGTTGTTTGCATTCACTCGCTAAAAAGTTAGATCGTGATTGGTACATTAATGTGAATGTTGTTATTATCAACCGAGCCCAGCGCGAGCTTATTTTACGTGGCGGATGCATTGTATGCGCAGTATCTACCAGTATTTTGAAAAGCTTATTACTGTAACTATCTAATATACACAGGCGCAGGCTTGTTAGGTAAAATTATGCCAATCAGGTAATAAGAGAATGTGAAAGTAATTTATATTGAGTAGGTACACGCGACCTTTTAAACGCAATGAGCCACTAAAGCCATTCCGCGGCGCCGCCGCGGCGCGTCGGACCATCGTACCCGCCATTACGGCAGGAAACTCGAAAGCGAATTAAGATCCATTATTACTGTGGCATCGCCGTTCTAGCAAAAGGTTGCTTGTATTTATCGACGTTTACTTTCTACGGTTTGCAGAGAAAGTTGAATCCACTAGCTGCAATGCGGCGCGGCGCTGCAATACAATTAGGTAGGTACCTAGTACCTACACCATAAATCGCGTTTAGATTCTGTAACCGTTCCTGGACTGGTCGCCCGCCCCGAGGTAAACTTACGAGTAAACAGGAGCTCCGTCAATGTTTCACTTTAAATTGACGCCTGATTGTTCTCCATCGTAATGATTTGAAATGCTGTACAACAAGCTACAACATGCCCGCCATCCCGCCATCGCGCCATATCGGTCACGATCATAACCAGGTCATGGAGTGTCGAAGATCACTCTCTATTTCCGTACCGTGGGGCAACGTGGGCTCTGCGGAGCGCGGCCGCGTGCGGTGTTCGGCAATAACGCACTAATCGAAGTTGACTCACTGCCCCACTGCTCACAGCTCACAGCTCACAGCTCGTTAACAAAACAAGGGAATCCGTTTATCTGAATGCTCCAACCAACAATGAACAAAGTATCTCACCGTAATCCTCTCACCGTCTTGTGGGTCGCATCTGCCTGTATCAGTAGAACTAGCAGAAGACGCAGCCGACTAAAAACGGTACTGCAGTCGTGTTACTTGCTCGTTACATCTACCTTAAGGTAGGTCAAGTGCGACTTTATTCATTAAAAGTGGATTTAATCCGCTTACTCGTAGGTACCTACATAATATTTCCGTTTGTCACTCAGAAAACCACAAACTAAGACAGCTGAACAGAATTGTATGTAACGAGATAAGAATACCAGATCAGGAAATGTTTGATGTCAAGTCGCAGATCGAATACAACATAAACAAGGTTGGAACGAGGTAGGTACCTACTCGTATTTCAGCTACGAGTAGGGATCTATCGGACACCGGTATCGGTCGCGCCTGGCCGGTACAGACGTACAGAGCACGGCGCACAGTATCAAAACAAGTTCCGCGATTGCATAAACATCGAGCAACGAGCGGAGTGGCCATCGGTATAAATCGAATCGATTTTAACGCCTTCGCTTACGTTACCCAGTGTAATAACTCCCGAGGGTGCGGCTGGTGCGGCCACATGGCCCATTGCTCACCAGTCACCACATCTATCTACATATACATACATAATATGGTAGTATAATATGTAGATGTACATACAAAATTACAAAGAACAAAAAATAGCTTCATGACTTAAGGCAGCGAAGATTCAATTTTATGAAAATATTTTACTTATTCATTGTAAAATCCAATTTGTATTTTAATAGCATTGGCAGATAATAGTACCCACTATTAGACGAGATCTGAGGGAACGGCAATGTCCTCGCCAATCGAGTGATTACATTTACATTAGGTAATAGTCCATAGCAATAATAATTAATATACTTAATGCTTAATGCTTGAGCGTGCCGGGCAACTAACGCCGCATACAACCTGAATACTAGTAGGTACAGACCGTACAACACACCCCTCCGCGCTCCGGCTGCATTGTACTCCACTCGCCTTGGCACTTCACTACAGTTTCATCGCGAACTAGTAAGACGGTTGCCCCTCAGCCCGACCGCAACATGGCAACATACCACGGCAACACCCCAGCCCTCGTTGTTTGTTGTGATCAAAACAAGTTGTGTTGTTTTGATCGTTTGATCATTGCACTTACCACTCTTCAAGCTATTTCAGCTACGCCTCGTCATAAAACCCTTTGTTGAGTTGCGAGTTGCATGTCAGTTCTGCACTCTGCAGTGTCTCGCGTACACTTACAATCTTACATTGATAAGGGAATTCGCATTAACCTTGTTATGTTGTGTATAATATTATTAGTTAGGATGTTTAAACCCTCACAATGTAGATATTGACGTTTCTTCTTTCAACTTGAATGTTAGTCGAGTCTCTGCCAGTTATTGTCTGCCGCCAGCCGCCAGCCGCCGGCCACACTCCAGATGGCCCGCGCCTCGTTCACACTTCGAGAGTGTACACTTGCACCGTGTACACTGTGTACACTATGAACAGCTGTACACCAATGAACCACTTAAGTGTTTTGTATCGCTTCACTGTTTATAGAGAGCAGCGTACTCGGTGTGAGATATTATTGATGATCCCATCCCAGAGCGTTGTACTCGTAAGTATCTACGACTGGACCCGTAATGCAACATGTAACTGATTGCTCCATTGTTTACGTCATTACGCAGTAAATGTTAACCGATGGATGTCACAAGAACAGAAGTGACCCTCGTCAGGGAGCCTCGAGTACTCGAGTACTAGGTACCATAAAACTCCATCAAGCCTGATGAAGCGCGATTCATTCATTTTTCCTTGATTTTGGCCATTAAGTAATTCATTGTGTTTTAGCATTTAATAATCTATGATAGTAAATTAACAATGGTAGGTACAATTTGATTTGATATTATCACAAAATTAGCTTTGCAGTGAAGATGGACTTCCACTTCAAATAGGCCTTTACTTTAATGAATAAAATAAATAAAATTACAGTAATTTGTAAGAAAACCATTATGATTATCGTTGGTCAGCATCTGAATAGAAATTATTTCTTCTTATGAGAACAATCCTACAGATACCTATCAACTCTATTTTTTAGATGGGTAATAATATTTTAGGAGAAAGTAAAAACAATTTTCTTATATATGCTATCTACGAAAAATATAAGTAGTTTGATAACGAGGCGGAGGCGCTGCGGCCGGGGCGCCGGGGCGCCGGGGCGCTGGGAGGCGGCGCGGCGACACTGACCGGTTAATGAGAAACAATCTTCTCGAGTACGGTTCAATTATTTCGCAGAACGAGCCATTTGACTACCAAATACAGCGAGCGGCCCGCGAATTGGATACCTACGTGGACAAGAGAGAAGGTCGCGGTGTGGGCAGTGGCCTAATGTGACCTTGTAATTGTGGTACCTGCTCACTGAGCCAAATACTGTAAACCTGCGACGGCTGCAGCGTTATTACAGCGTCGTTTATCCACAAGTATCAGCTATTGCAATAAGGGGCTTAGAGTCTACTCTCGACTTTCGTAACCTATAGCAACTAGGTGGCTGCGGCTAACCGTGCGCTTTCTCACAAATCTCCACTCTCCTGGATGGTGGATACATACTCGTACATGCTAGTCAATTCAAATGGCGACGCCGCAGCCTCGGCCGGCCGAGCGGCCACCGCGACGGACAGCCGCGGTCCATAACGTGATCTCCGACCTCTATAAATCGAAGGAATCATTAACGCCTACAGTATCGATGTACTCGTACGATGCAACGCAGCGAATAAATTGCCTCGCCTTGTCTAAATAAATCTCTGTTATTTATTGTTTACGGCAATATTGAAAGGGTGTTTCCATATAAATTACTTTTATAACTTACGACAGCTATTCTAGAACTCTGTCTATTACACTGATAAATCCATTTCGTTGCCTAAGTTCCTCGAAACGTAAGTGATGTCACTGACGAAATTGATAAAGAGTTCTGTATGTTTGTGTCCTCGTTAATATGTTTAGAGTAGAGAATGCATGTACATAGGTACTTAATGTGGATGGACGTAGAGATAAACTCCTACGCCTTAGATTACTGGATCAGACTACCCAACCATGCAATGCAATCCGCTCGCGCTCCAGGCTCCAGGCTCCAAACTCCTGGCTCCAGTCTCCAGCGATAAATAACAATAATTACCGTCATTTCGATAAGCAGTGGCGGCGGCGGCGGCGGCGGCGGCGTGTGCCACGCTCTCACACTCACGCTCGACGCCGCGCCGCGTGAGATGCAAGCAGACGTCAACTTGACGACTGTGCCGCTATTAATAGCGCGAGCTGACATCACTCAAGCTTATATTGACGTCATTATGATGGAACAATGGGCCCAGGGCGACAGCATCCGACAGGCGAGAGGCGACCGGCGACTTTCTTATCGCTAGTGGTCAACGGACAGGGGCCATCGTTTTCCCTGGCACCATATAGATCTGACTGGTGTTTGTGGTGGGAGCAATATTGACCATCAATGTCCAACAATGTCCAACAATGGAAGAAAAGTGTTATTTTTGATTAATTAGTAGGTACCTATTAGTAGGTAGGCATGAGGTTGTTGAGCCTTGAAATATTTCCACAGGTATAGGAGATGCCTGTCACGCCTGAATCTACATTTTCAAAAGTAGATACCTATTCAAATCAATCAATTAAATACTTACAAGTCCACAATCAAGTCCAGTGATATTTAAAAAAGTAAAAAGCAAGTCCTATAAACAAACACTGAGAACGATAAGAATAATAAGATTTCAATTTAGCAGTACCTACCAAACACCCAAGACTGAAGCTCTACCTACTGTTGGTCTGTACCTACTTGTACCTAATGTACATAGGCCGGTCGCGATGGCGGCTGGCGGGAAGCGGTGGGGGGGGAGCGGAGTGGAGCCGGTCCTATACTGACAGACTACGACTAGGTCCTATACTGACACTACAGAACCTACGCTGTTTACACGGGTTGATTGTCTAAACAACCTAGGTAGGTAGGTACTAGTTTAAATGTTAGTAGCCCTTGCGGCCGGGCGGCCCTAGCACGCATCCCGTTAAAGTAGATACATGACAGGTTCTTGTTCCCGAGAGGTGTGGGCCGTGTGGCGATGTATCTAGCCAACTTCGCCGTCAACTTGTAAATGTAATGTGAAACAAAAGATTCACACTTAACATAATTATATTAGTTAATATTAGAAGTTAATCAGTACCTCATTCTCGAGATCATGACGTTCAACAAACAGCTCTACTAAGTACCTATTACCCCTGGACATACATAAAATATTGAGTGATATTTTGTATGTACTATGTAGTATTGAAATGATAATTATACCGACTTCGAGCTATTCGAGAGTTCCCGGCACAAGTAGTTCCCGGTACGACAGGGGCCACGTTGGCAAACAGCGAAGCGTTGGTCATATTTGAAAGTCAGCCTTCCACACACTGAGATACTGAGAAACACAACAACAGACACGCTGACTGACAGACTGGCTGAGCACATCAAAGGAGTCGTGTTTCACCCGGGTCGGGACACCAGCTTCGGCTCCAGCTTCCGCCGCCGCCCCGCCCCGCCGTACCGCCCCGCCGCGCCGTGCCGCGTTGCCGGGAGCTCGATTGAACTCAAAATACGAAAAGACTACATGTTTATGTTAAAAAAATGTAACATTAATGCACATAACAAGAACATTGCCCTTATCTAAATTGGATAAAACATAATTTAGTAAATGTTGTCAAAGAGATGAGGGAAAATCAGATGAAAGTCGGAGTGATCTTAAACGAGTTTTAATCTTTACCCTTTCCGTGCCCTTTGTCTTGTCTTTGCCGTTTTAAAAATCATGACAAAAATGTAATTAGAGAGGCTTACGGCGTAAGCCGCGTTAGCTGGTACTGGCCGGTAGCCAGCTATAAATATACCTATCTACCTGAAAACACCGGTTTAACGAGGCGAAGTTTTACCGTACTCCACGCCCGCGGAGCTTTAGGCTTTATTATTAGGCATGCCAACGATTTCGATCAAATATGTACTAGATATAAGGTTACGTCTCTAAAAATGGCCCCGAAAAATAAGAACACTACAAGCTTTGTGGTCTTATTTGAATCTAGTAAAATTTAAGCGTTATTACTATAGCAATAGAGTTGAATCTTCTAAAGCTCAATGCGTATCGTCATAAAATTGCACACGTTGTTATCGCGGTGAAAGTTGTACACACTAGTCGACACTCAATCTTAACATTAATTGCTGAGATCGACTTTTATAAAAATATTTTTTTAGACGTGGTCATATTTTGTATTTCTGTGTAAGTATATCTAGGTATAGATATGGATAAAGTAGTGTAGTAAATTGGTGCAATTTTTTTGAGCTGTATTTGTACGTATGCAACAATGAATCTGGTAAGTACATATGTATGTGATCGAAGGCCAACGACCAGCTACATGTATGTAGTATGTGTCACTCGGTGAAGTCTCAAGTTCGATTAAATCTCAAAGTATGCATAATAATTATATGAAGCCGGTGACAATCCACGCGTCTCGCCACCGCTGCACCGCCGCGGTCGCGCCGCCGGAGATTACATTAATCTGCTGTAATTCCTCGCCGCCCGCGTGGCGCGTGGCGTGGGGCTCGGGGCTCCACATTACCACCGCTCAATCTTCATTTAGGTACGGTATTAAGAGCAGCAGCATAAGGATTGTTTCACAAAGACCAACACCACATTAGCACTCAGTACCTAAGTACATACGGATTTCTTGGAATAAATTAGGTGTCCGTTTTATAGGCCAAACGACGATCACGAACTTAAGTAGGTACCTCATTTGTTACCGATTTCACAATTAAATTTCGTCAACGGTACAAACAGCCATGTAAGAGGTGCACCTGTTTACAAAGGCTCTTGGGTTCAATGACCGGCTGAGACATTGGCGTGACAGATAAATCTTTACTATCACTCGTCGTGGGTGCTTTAAAATTGATATTGCCGGTTTACAATATGCCAACAACCCCAGTGTACTTACCTAACGATAATGAAAGTAAAACATGAAACGGTTTAACAATATGCAGCGTCAGCCGACCCGAACGTGCACGCCACAGATGCGATGTTTTCGAGTAAACCGAGGGCGGCTCCTGTCCGGGGTCGTCCCCATGGCCCATTGTCGTTCCGGAGAGATTAATCTAATCTAGCGTGAATTCGCTATGATTTCAACACTCGGAACCCTTCCCCTTGCGTGCCGCGCGGCCCCTCGCTTGAAAACCAAACTGGCTGGTGCGTGTGTCTATGAATAATTACGTAGAGAATACGAGGAGCAAACACACCGCGGCCGCGGGTCCACTGTCTGTCCGGGTGACGGATCTCCGGGTATCCTGCGGGCACGGCGATCGACTTCTCCTCTCTGAAGTCTCTCCTTGGCGCTGCGTCCAGCAGGATCTGACGGTCTAACAGATGGAATTCATTAACTTAAGTAAGACCTAGGTACACACACGTAAGATAGGGGAATCTAGCTCTGGTCATTTCTAAGAACCATTTAAATTGCTTCGATGCTTTCTTTTTACGAAGTCTCGTCATGAGGAAACTTCGAGTGTACTCCACCAAGGTCTAGTGAGCAGAGGTGGAGAAATAGTAACAACGATTTATTCTGTCAAAGGAGCCAGTGAACAACTGCCATTATCAGTAGCGCCCACTAGCATATGCGATTAAATTATACCACTAAACGACAGGGGCTTAATATCTATAAATTGTGCAGCATCGCTGCCGGCGCCGCGGCGAGAGCAGGGGAGAGCAGGGGAGGGGAGGGGCGAGTGCCGCCGATATTAAACTAATCTCGGGTGGAGCTGCAAGCTCGCATCTATTTTATTTATTTGCATAATATGAAAATATATACAAGGCCTTGCTAAAGATAGATTTTCTTCTTTAAAAAGTAAATACAAAACACAAAATAAAGAAAATTAAAACATCTTTCTAAGTCCCAATACGACATAATATACCTACGTGCATAAAAGAGTTAGAAATTAGATTTGAAAAGAAAGTTTAGAACATTTTCCATTTCAAACTTTTTAATATTATCGGAGCTTAGGTATTTAGGTATTTTTATTCTACACTACTATGACACAGACGAAAGTTTTCACTATTGGATTGGTTTTTAAACTAAATAAAAATGATGGGAAAGATTTTAATTGCATTATTTACACGAATCACTTAAGCTTATTAATAGTACTGTTTTCGTTCGAAAGGACTTTTATTCATAAACAATTAATAATGAATGAGTCGTATCGAACAACGATTACGAAAGACAGAGAAAGGCTTTAGCTTATTGGAAACTGGTCGAATGAGAGCCGCGTGCTTCTGACAAACACTACAGGGTCTACAGGAGAACCTGGCTCCCTTCACCTCACTCCACAATACCTTCCGTGATCGTTGATGATTAAAAATTTAATTATTAATTCGATTACGGCACACAGTCATAGTACAACAGCTGTAGGCAATTTACGGAGGTTTGCGACTGTCGTCGGGCGTCGGGCGTCGCGCGTCGCGCTGGGGTCGATGGTAAACAAGGGGTTGAATGGAGAGCGACGATGCCACTTCTCTAAACGTTTGGGCTTTAATCATTTTACAAACTACGAGTACTCGGTTCATGTCGCTCACGTTGAGCGGAAACGTTGGACGTGTTCAAATGCTTCCTTAGGTATAATAATATGTATGTACGAGCATGTAGGTCCAGTACCTCGTATGGTGCTAGTGGTTACTATGTTACTAACCATACGAATACTTAAGGTGTTCTTGATGGTTTCCATGCTTAATAATTCTTCAAGACAAGATAGGTACATAGCGTCTTTAAAAAAACACTGACAAGAACATGAGTCATGACACAATTAAATTACAATTCCAGTCCTGTCCCAAAGTTGGCACCCTTGCCGTATTACCGATTGGTTGGACGGCTTCATTACCGCCATTTTCAAACTTCACATCATAATGACTAGTATGAGTACAAGCAATCTCAATTTATTGCACATATGATGCCCCCGTTGTTCAGTGCAAGCCCTGGCGCCAGAAGTGGGTCAGGATGATGAACGTAATAGCTGCGAGTACGGCTGGTACACACTGTACTGTACTGTCTGTGGTGCACTGTGCGCCCGTTGCGACTGAACAATGAACATGCATGTGACTTAATAATCTCAATATGCCGGTACCAGAGTAAGAAAGAAAACTGTCTATTTACACACGCAAAGCTCGCGGCTCGACTCGAGTGCTCGGGTGCTCGAGTGTCGGAATGACGCGCCGCGGCCGAGTAGCGAGTGGCGAGACTCATTGTGCAACGCGAGCATTCTGCACTGTCGCTTTACAGTGGCGACACTACATACCTACAGGGTCACCGCTTTACATAATTTAAATACCAATAAATACTTACCTTATACCAAAGTGGAATCTGCTAGAAAAACATCGAAAGTAAAAAAAATATATTATCATACAAAGTGTTAAGAGGCCTTTATTGTGACCGTTGTAATGGCATAATATTATAACGACAATAAAAACACGTGGTGCAGCGT
>DWPC01000364.1:0-10492 GCA_018251435.1 Oarisma aurantiaca
GATGAGTCTAAATAGATTTAACACAGTAAGTATCAACCCAAAACAATAACAAGCTATATGAACACAACTTACACAATAAACGATGATCATTTGATAAAGGGGTGATGGGATAGGACGAGTCGTTTAATGACGTCACGGTACCCTTGCAATTAGCAACGTTTGTCACCAACCCGAGGGACAGCACGGGATGGACACGCACGTGGCCTGCTTGGCGCAACACAAACATATTGAGCGCTGGTAATTAAATTATTGCTGTATTATAAATACCAGCGCATAAAACTGACTTTGTTTTTAGTTTTAATTTTATTTACTTGCGCTTTGTACTGCTATTAATAGGAGTTAGGAATTAAGAAGAAACAACTCAAAAATCATCGAATGATGATGTATGCCTACCTACTGTTGTTTTGCCTACTGAATATTATAAACAAATATTATAAACAAATGTGTATAACCTAATCAGAGACGAACCCGACTTTAGTACTTTATAACGAGGATACTTAACTTAACTTAATAGATACCTATTTATTAATTCAGAAATAATTTATGTCATTTAAATTATTTAAATAATAAAAAGAATTAAAGAAATGTTATCAAAATAGGAAAAGGTATCTTTGAAAATTATAAAGGATTTGAGGTTATTAGTAACTAAGAAAGGAAGTTAGATTCTGATAATTAAAAACATAGTTGAAATGTTGTTACAGAAGAACAATATCACTAAATTTACTGCAACATAAGTAAGCTTGTATAATTATGTAAAAATACTACTTAATGTAATACTTAACAATCAAAGTACACTTCAAGTACCAATAATTCTTAAGCAACAAAGGGAAAAGTAATCAAGAAAGGATAATTATAAATGTAAATAGTATTTATTGATATCAATTACACATTCAACGGATTTTAATTGCATTGTTCTTATATTAAGCACACTAGCACAATGTTAACCACTCAAACAATTAACGTATTAACAGTCAAATACATATGTCACAGGCATTAACCCAACAACATTGGCAAACAATTGCCACTCAATGGTAGAAAGGAAACAATGATTCTAAAGGGATCGAAAAAGAAAGAAAAAAATGAAAGAATAAAAAATGGAGAATGAAAGAAGAGGGAATGAAAACAACCGCTAAATGACACAAAGCAGTCGCGATTCGTGTACGTCCGAGCACAATGGATATAGAAATTTGTGATTGCGTTGCGGTAAGGTTACGCGAAACGGTGTGTTTGTAAAGATTAAAGCGATTGTAAAGATTAGAGATAACGACTTTGATTCTGTTGTACCGAACTCTGTTTCAAATAAAGAGTAGATAATAATAATCCTTTAAAGTAATTGGGTTTAGTCAAAAAGTTGTACATAATGTGTCAATAGCTTTCAAGTAATTTTAAGTCGGTGAAATAAGAAACATTTACATTCAAATCAAAATAAATATTAGAACATATCTATAGCTAAAAGTTCTTACAAAACCGCTATAATTTTAGACCATACATCGAAATTTACCGAACAATTTATCAATCTCAACAGCCCTCCAGTTGACAGAATCTTTGATTGTCACCGCAAGCAATTACGGAATTTATAACAAGTGGTTGTGGGGTCCACGCCTGGGAATGTTCTGCACATGGAAGAAACCAGCTTCCAGTCACTTCTGAACCTGACGAAGAGGTTTTAAGTGTTCAAGAGTAAGTAAGTACTGGTAATGCCTCGAGAAATCATGTCGAGTGCAATCATAACGGTTTTAAAAGGACTCCCTATTCTGACCTTTTATTTTTATGTATGGGATCTGAATGCGGCTTATTTCCTTCGTAGGTACCAAGTTATGATGGTGATAAACAACTTAGAACTAAAAATTTATAGCAGTAATAACGTATATTCGTACTATGTAAATTAAGGAACTATATTAAATATAGTAGGTTATCAGAAGATAAAAGTATTGGAGTAAGTAGGTAACTAAATGTTACTTTAAAGTACACAAGATCCTATGAAAACTAAGTTTAATATTTTTGTCAGAAGTGAGATATTCTAAAAAGTATTAGACCTTTTTTTATGCTAATCAAAACACTATTCTATACAGCCCTTCTGTAAAGTAATATTGCTGGGAGCACTTATTCAAATAATCCGCATAGATTTCACTCTGAAATAAACTGAATTCGAGGACCGCTTGCTATCTGAGATAAAAAATAAATTTTCTATTGTAATGATATGTTTTATTTATAGCGAGGGATGGATTTCGAGCATCCACTGAAGCCGTCCAAAAGGACGTTTGAAAGGTCAATCAAATTACGAACTGGGAATGTTTTTATTCAGTTTCATGTGAAGGTTACATGGAGTAAATACGACGCTCGATTTCTCTTCTAAAGTATGAAAATCAGGATTCAGGAGGCATTTTATGTCCGATTCCAGTGGTACTTTTGACGGGAGTTTATCTATTCTATATCGGTAACGGCTCGATTAGCTCTTTCGAAAAAACGTTTCTAAACATTGCGATATTACCTATTGTTTTAAAATTGATTAAACTTTTAATTCATTAGTTTTAAACGTCTGTAAAAGTTGCAAAGTTAATAACACAGGCCACATAGGTACCCAAACTAGTTAGAACTTTAATTTAAGTTAGAACTTTAATTACATTTAATATCTATAAATAAGTGTAATTATTTAAGCGTTTACTAATTAAATATTCCTAGATTAATGATGATAAGATAATAATAATCAATAAAGCAATTTACCTAAAATAGACACCGAGCGTTATCCAAGTTCATTTCTCTATATTTGGACTAGAATGAAAAGCTTAGCGCCAGTTCAATTAATTTCACGGTATAAATCACAGAACTAAGGGTCTATCATTTCAATATTATCGATGTTAATATTTTCTTAGGAAACGTTGAGACTACCATCAATGATGTAAGAATGACAGTTTAATGAAATTCCAAAAAGCTTCTCAATGCAGTAAAACTAAATAAATCAATAGTTGCAAAAGGAACGGAAACGACTTCGAGAAGGCTATTTAATGACCACCTGCGACTGTCCGGTTTGAATAATACATTAAACAAGTGACAATAGTTTCTTGGAATCGAACTTTAAGGTAATGGTACTACCTATTGAGGATGAGAACCCTAAAGTACATTAAAACTTGGGTCTTACTTCAAAGAGTAGTCGAATATACTGAAAATTTAAGAGAATAAATAACGAAATTTGTTAATATGAAAAAGTCACGTGGCCATTATGAAGAACGTGTAGTACTTCGCGGTCGTGTCAATAATATTCCAGAAAATATCGTCCATATTATTAACGCTTGTGGTAGGACAAGTGTAATAGACAGACAATGCGACGCCAGTCTGTCTGTGGCAGACTAAGGTGGCTCTGCAGGAACCACTTGTTCATTGAGAACAATTCTTACGTTCATTCATCGTTTTTGGTTACGGTTAGCGCTGAATGAGGCATTCTCTATTGTTGCCCCATTGTCCCACGTAAGCCTGTAGTATCCGATCACAAAGTCAAGTTTAAAATCGAATTTTTAATTGGTTTAAAACAGGCTTTTGAAATAAGTACTTGGGAATGTTTAAGGAGAGCTACAATACAGTTCAAAGGAAACATTGATTTGTATAAATTGGATATTGCTCCAAGGAAACAAATATCTACCTATTGCATTTTTAATTTTATTCCAATTAAATCTTAGAAAATACCCACATACTAGTCTCGTCGCTAGCTGGTTAGGTTAAGACGGAGATATTTGTATACGAATTTTTAATCACTTCATTAAAAGTGTAAAATGCCACTCAAAATAATAATAACTATTTTGGCGTAATTTTTTATATAAAACCTCGCTAATGATTTTTTGCGTAACCTAATTAATTAAATCTAATTATAATCTTAATCCGAGATACCGAATGTGAAATCAGCACTAATTAATGAATATTGAAGCTTTAAACTATAAAAGCTGCGTCGTAATGAAGTTATTCAACCCTTCAGAGAGGGATAAAAAACGAAAGTCACTGAGAGAAAATTTAACTCGCATCAAAGAGGAGAATTAATGGACGGTAGTGCAATATTATGCAATGCCGACGGACAGGGAAAGAAGGGATAAATACGACATTTTGAATTCTGTACTAATTAGGAATATTTTAACATGAGACAGATAGTCAAAGCGTTGTTTCCACAATATTACAGCTATCATTCAACTCATTTAAATGAGACCCTTATCAGATATCATTCAAATTTATTGTGACATCGACAGTTTAACGAATCACAATCAGAAACTACACAACACAATATTGTTGTACCTGGCAAAATTTGGCGTCTCCATTTGGATTTATTTGAGTAAAACAAAATTACTTGTACGTACACGTCCCACCTGGTTACCTCTGGGCTCTGATACACGCTTCACAATATTCCCTCGACACGAGCTTCATAATAACCCTTTATCAACCGTCTGCTCATCTGATTTGCGAGGGTGGCTTCTGTGACGACCCTCCTCAGAAAAAGATCCTTGTGCCATTCATCATAAGGCTGACGAAAACGAACATTTCGCGTAAAAAGTACCGAAGCAGCAATGTTTGCGATACATTGTTACTTTCGTGCTATTGTTTGCGTTGCTATCGGTCGCGATTTCGTGATCATATTCGGGTTCGTCAGATATTCCAACAATAGCAGAAAAAATGTTTTTCGGCAAACAAGCAGTTGGTTATTGTTGTTCTTTTTTGATTGAATTGATTGAATCTAAATTTTTTAGAAGGTTGCAAAGCACCAATTCTTAGTTTTAAATTTAACTTAACATTACACGACGCGATCTTTCGTTTCAAGTACGAGTATCTTCTAAGATAAAATGTTACCTTTGGAATAATAATTACGTTGTTAAGAACGTTAAACTACATAGCCAACTAAATATTTCAATTCTTATCTGGATAACTTTATAATATTTTTTCAATAAATGAACAAAAGCAAAAAGAAACGATATAATATAATATAGTTATATTATTTCTAAAGCGTTATGCCATTATTATGCAAAGCACATACAGTTGAATACGAAAGAAATGGGCCCTAATATTGGACCCTGAGACACTCCCATAAATGTCTTTTCAGAAATACAAGACTTGTACAAAAAGAAACATTGTTAATAATCACATTATAAATCCCATCATAAAACACTTAACATCCAGCGGGAGCTGAAATCCGTGCTTTCAAATTAAAGCTGACATGATAATAACATGAATTGATTCACAATTATTATGCTACCAAACAATGTTATTCATCCCTTTTAATATTTCATAAACTAGTTTCGCTGCAAGGGTGCGCATTTCGTGGGGCGGGGCTAATGCATACCCACCCTATGGCGTTGCTTTTAGGAGTATCAGAATCACGTGTGCAGCATACGGCTCATATTATGGGGTATTCATACCTAATTAATGGGCTCTTTTGTAGCAAGCACAAGAGTTCTTGATAGTGGCTGATACTGATTTGGTGGTTGTGACGAGAAAAAACACGATGTTAAAGTGACGATTGTAATACATAGATGAAGGAATTGTATCTTTTTTGGCTTCATTTTCATTCTAATTGTTTTAAGCTAGCATCATATTAAAAATATGCTTTTAGTTCATGCTTACGCATGTTTAAGATGTTATATTCCTAACTGAAAAAACATGCTCAAAAATAATTCAAATCACAACTTTTACCAGTGTCTCAAATACAAACTAAAGCAACTAAAAAGTAGCCAAATTGGATTTAATGAGATAGATATTGGGGATGTTCGCATCCTATACAAAATTATTCATAGCTACTAAAATGCTCCATTCATAAGAATACATTTTTTTTAACTAGTACTGGGGTTGACGGCTCGCCGACAAAAGGGTGGGACGGGCCACATAATTGCCAAAACGCTTCGAGTGAGGCCTATTGTGTTTATTTACAATGGGGTGCACTAAGTGGGGGTAGTTTTTCTAATTGTTACTTTTAGGAGATCGCACCCTTCGAATTCAGTCGCAAAGTAGTCCTCAAACGCGAAATACACGCAGCAAAATGTCTCGCTCGTTTTTAGTAGACGCGTTAATCAGTGATACGAAAGACAGTAAGAGATCAGATTTGCCCAGTGATACGTTGAACCCATATACGAGTATAATGACTCCTAATCTGGACACGCGTCCAAAGTTTCTGCCGTATTCGTATCCGAACAATTTAAACAACCTTCTGACTCTTGGACTGCACCAGCAACGAGCGCCAGATTTGTTTCGACCGTTTCTAGAACATCTTAGTTTTCGGTACCCATTGATAAACCAATTGCCGAGACAAACAGACTTCTACGAGCCAGTACAAAGTGACACAACTCCGTTTTCTTATCTGAAGAACGAAGACCATGACGCTATGAATTTCGTCAGCAGAAGAAAGAAGTCCATCTCTCCGTACCTGCGTCATCCTTATAAGTCAACGGCTACTTCGCCTTCTAAGAGCCAAGGTCAGCGGTCGCCATCGCTCTCGAGTGAAAGCAGAAATGGAACTCCAAGTCCTCCGCTAGCGCACCCGGAAGAACTTTTACCAGGGTATTCCAAGGACCTCAAACGAATGCCTCTTAAAGAAGACTCCAGCAAACGCATACGAACGGCCTTCACCGGAACCCAACTTCTGGAATTGGAGAGAGAGTTCTCAATGAACATGTACTTATCAAGACTGAGAAGAATCGAAATTGCTTCCAGGTTGAAGTTATCAGAAAAGCAAGTGAAGATCTGGTTCCAGAACCGTCGTGTTAAACTGAAGAAAGAGGAGAGTCCCATGTCGTCTGCTGATGGAAGAACTAAGAAGTGTTGTTGCGCTAAATCTTCCTGTTCTTCGAAGAACACATCTGGATCTTCTTGCGAAAATGAACAAGAGCAAATTGACGTCGTTAGTGACAATGACACTAGTTACGAAGCACAAAACCTATCTAGGTTTTCTTGATTTAATCTTTAAGCTTGAACTCTGAATAAAGCCAAGTAAAAGTAATTTAAATGGAATATTATGGCGGAGTATATTAACTTTTGATTAAATTCTCATAACCTTCAGACAAAATGAGTTTTTATGAGTCTTCTAATCTTCTTTGATTATCAATTTGTTTTTTGTGGCATAAAAGGAACTACATAAGAGAAAAATATAATTATATTAGTTCTATACTATACTAAGTTCTGTACATATTGGGATCAAATCGGCAAGACGTGATTAACGTGACATAATTTTTCTGGTGGATTTTTTATATTAAAATACATTTACTTTTATTATAAGGGCTAACTAAATTGTCTGTGTTACTGTAAAAAGCTATTTATGAATATTAAAAAAAAGTTGTGAGGCGGTGATATTAATAATGGTATGAAAATATTATATTAAGTACAGATTTAATGCTTGTTAGTTATAATAAATTTTATGAATCTATTCGTTTGTTTGAATTTCCTTCGGTATGCAGTAATTTGTAGTCCCTCGCATAATCTACGAGTAGGTGGATCATCAATGGAATTGTCATTGCTGTTTTTATGAAGGGACGAAGAATTTTGAGTGCTCAGTGGAATGTAGGGGAGTATTTTCGTTGTCAGCGAAATATTTAAAACATACATTCTGGTCCCAACATTAAATAGTATAAAGACAAATTTGAATAAATATCGTCAGTTGAAATATTCATTCAACTGAATGTGTATTATGCAATGCAGAGTTAAATAAGCAGTGAATATTTATTCAAATTGCATTCACTCATGAGAGAACTTACACTTATTGAGATAATGTCCAGTTATAGTACCAACATTTCAGGTTTAGGGAGCTAGCAGGCTATGGTAAAGATAAAATTATTGACGTCTGAGTTTGGTTTAACCATGGACTAAAGATTTAACTCTAACTTTAATCAATTATGACCTTAGCGTCAACTTTGCAATTGATTTAATATTTTTCTTGAGTGAAGTCTATTTTAGCGAGTCAGTAAGCATTTAAAAACAACGTAAGTTTTATTACCTCTAATTGTATAATAACCGTGCATTGTATTCAGTTTCCTTCTAAATTAGCTTTTGAAAACACAACAAAGTTGTCACTAGCCATTTTGCCAAGCTTCTATGTGACTTTCATCCAATGTTGTATGTTTTCCTCTCCAATTATCGCAATAGGACGCAACACTAAGCCCCTTAAATCTCTCCCACGAGTTAATGTTTGCGAACGACCATCATCCGTCGGAAATCAAATAACGTAATTATTTGTCGAAATCATTTATTATCTGCGGACGCGCTGCCGCGTGCAACCCTACTTCATCCCCTGCATCATTAAGTTCTCGGATAACCAAACTTATATCCATATCATAAAGCCTAATTTAGAGCGGTGTCGTGTTTTCCAAAATACAAATCAAATGTACGAGTTCTAGAATTCACTCACGTGAAGCTCTATTCTCGCAATTTTTGTAATGCAGCTATTAAAACTTCCCTTCGGTTCTATGGCATTGAAATAGAGTTAGTTTTATCATGTCCTGGTTTTTATGAGGTATGTAAGCTTAGCAGTGAACCCATAAAACGCCACGCGGCAGATCATTGGTATCTATTTGAACTCGGAAACAATTTTGAATTTGGAATTTGTTTTTGATCAGTTCGTTCTTCTTTACGTCGTAGCTGTCATTAAGTGTGTTCCCATTGTTGGTCTGATTTATTTGCTAAAGCGATTTTTCGGTCAACTGTCGGGTTCGAGTGGGGTGGGAATGGTTTATTTGTTGGTAATTTTGTGATGTCATTACCATCACAGTAATAAAAATATGCTTGGTAGTCGGTTTCGCGTCACAAAACTTTACTTAGTTGTTTGGTTACCCTAAAATTTCAGTAACTTTTGTCATTAATTTGCCCATAAAATTTATCTTAATCGTCGTAAATTCAGTAGATTTTTCTATAATACAAGTCGAACATGTTTCTAAATAAGATAAATTTGTTCAGCTTTAATGAAGCTGCTAGCGTAAAAACACAAAAACGCAAAATCAATTTTTACAGAGATATGTATGCAATAATATTATTTCCATATCTACCAATAAATCTATCAGTAGACAAAGACAACTAATTATGTAAATTCTAATTACAAATCTATGCTAATTTCATAACATACTGTCGCAGTCACACTAGTGGAAATAACAATAACAGAATCACGTACATACTCGTACTTGATAAGTTTACACACTCTTGTTATGCTCTCTCTAATTATTTGATACGGTTAACAATAGAGAACCAACTTGTCAATTGGTTTATGTTTATCAAAAGTAAACCCTATTGCATCAGTAATAAGCAAAATTTAGTTCGATAGAATCCGCAAATCAGCTCTCGCAATAAATCCCGCATCACAGTGACAACCGTATGTTTTGTCACTGGTAATAGGTCACGCTTTTCAAAACTTATGTTCTTTATTTCAACGTTCAACTGAAACTGCCTCTAAATCGTTTTCAATAAAGTGCAGATTTCCATGGTCGTTATTCTCCCTTACGTCCATTGCGATATCAATGACAATTTTATTAGATCACTTAACACTGGAGCTTGAGTCTTATCGCGTGCTCGTAAGGATTTATTTTGTCTGGGGCGGTCGGTGGTTTCTACGTCGTTCTTTCTTGTTCGCATGTCCAGATGGGATTTACAGGACAATGCAATATCATTTGGTGGCGGAACGAACGAAGCGGGTTTGATCGTTGATGAATGGAAATTTAAATTTGTTTCAGAACGTTCGTAAGTTTGGATACAGATTTGCCACGCTGCCTCTGACGTCACGGATATATGCAATTGTATCAACGATTGTTTAATTCTGCTAATAAGGATTTTTTACAGAAACTGATGAAGTTCACCGAATATTAGAAATTATTGCCGTTGTAAAATCAATTGTATGTATTATTTATTAAAGCTATAATCAAATACATGAAGTAATCGAAATCCGCCCATCCATGACCCGGCCGAAGCGTTTCCCATTAGGGCCGTTATTTTACGCGACATTACCACCAGATCAATTTGTGGTCACACCTGGACGAACCCAATTCGGCCCACTTTGATAACAAATAAACCATTACTGGACGCCACGGTGTTGGCGCTGTTGGCCGTATTAGATGCGTTTTTTAAACGTTTTATTATAACAACGAAGGTACTTTGAAATGGCTCATGTTTTCGTTATTTTGTAATCAAAATACACTAATACGCAAGTCATTTTTTTAGTTATAATTAAATTTTCGAAACTTAACAGGTGTTTTGTCATACAAGAGACCTAGACAAAAGAGTATTTTTATGATTAATTTGAGTTTGAACGTATAATAATATTATTATCTAACAATAGTTCGCTACTCTGTGCAGTAGGGCTCGCAGCTCAGGTGATCTGCGTAGTTAGCTGTATAGTTTTGTATGTAGTTGTGAGAGCGATCGTCATAAAGTAATGTTCTACTTGAATATTTGAATGGAAGGCAATCCTGCAGGGACCTGCAGGGCGAACGGCTTTGTCAAATAACTTCACTCAGTGGCCTTTTCCTCACTGGCTTATTGGTTACTA
>DWPC01000365.1:0-10486 GCA_018251435.1 Oarisma aurantiaca
TTCGCCATCGGCGTGTGCCGCCCGTAGCGACTCTGTGCACACCACACACACCACACACACCACAGCGTCAATATCACTACCTTACAGGTACATTTAAAATTTAATATCGGTGTCACGAAACCCGCGAGAAAGGAAAATCGACCGCGACGATATGAATGCGTAGCGCCTATGATTCATCAACACAAAAAGACCGAATGATACATTTCTGTTACCATTGTTACGTACATATGTAGATGTACCTAGTGTGAATTGAGCATACCTTGGGCAGCGTGTGGTTGGGAGCGCGGTCGAGTGCGGAGGCCATGAGGCTGGCGGCGGTGGCGGCGAGGCGGCGCGCGCGCGCGCGGTACAGCGCCACCACGCGGATGCCCAGCCGGTTGCACGGGTTCATCCACGCGTTGATCGCCGGCGACGCCGTGCTCAGCAGGTTCCAATCCAATCTGCAAATAATACATTTTAAGACAACGTAGTTTTTAATGCGACGAAAATAAAACGAACAATCAAAACATTTTGTCGTATAAACATTTACTCGCCTTGTGTAATCGATTTTCTTAGTGATTGGTGTTCGGGGTGGAGCGGCGAAGTTGAACCACACCACCTTCAGATCAATCGCACAGGACGAGGCGTTGCCGCTGTCCTTCGCGGGGACCATCGTAGCGGTGCTGTCGTTGGAGGGCTCGTCCGGGCCCGGCGTGGAGGGCTCCGGCGGCGGCGCCGGCGGCACCGGCGGCACGGGCGGCCCCTGCGAGCTGCCCAGGTTGGGGGTGCTCGGCTTCGAGTTAGACTCCCGCTTTCTAAACAAGTCCTCGATGCCTGACGAGCGATAGCTCTTCGTCTTCTCCTTGTCTGGCTTCAGCTCTTCGGCAGATTTTACGGATTCCCTGCAGCTTTCGCTGTCGGTCCTCGCCGGCTTTTTCTCCTCGTTCGGCTTTTGCGATAGAGAATGCTGAGACGCCTTAATTGATACTCCTTCTAGGCCACATTCAAACATAATGTAACCAATTGAATTCTCCTTTTGTGTCTCTGCATTTCCGTTTTGACAACACTAGAGTAAGACAATGATAAATCAAATGATGGACACCTTTAGGATTATGACTTATAATGGAACTGAGTGCTCACCATTGATTCACATCCTTTTGAACAAGCGTCTGCTCTTATGAACTTAAATGACACTTTGGAATGTTGACAAGGGATGCCCGTGATAGTAGCATCCTTTAGTTGAGACGATTCGTTCCTAATTCGTCGAAGTTGCCCGTGGACTTTACCTGCACAATAACAAAAGAATTAGTAACCTCGTAAACAGTGAATGCAATATAAATATTATCTTTACAAGACTTACCAATATTTAGTGTAATGGTTGTGTCTTCACACTGCTGTTGCGAGGTCTCTATGTAAACTGGCTCCCCCTTCTCCGGACCTCGCTTCCTTCCGGAACCAGAAGACTGCGTCGATATCAACGCCCTGGGCCCTTTCATTATACCCAGAGACTTTTTGCTCCCTAACGCTCTCAACGTTGGCCGATAGTACAACTGCACCGACTCCAAAGTTTTTTTTGAACTGACGTATTTAGCTACAACATTTTCTATGGACATTCCGAAAAGAGACACGCAGGTTAAATCTTGTATATTATCCAATGCAGAAAATGAGATCATGTCCTCTACGACAGATGATTGGATAAATATTATATTCACTTTTGGTACAGTCAGAGTCGCCTGCAGCTGGTCACAAATAGTTTCCTCATACACATTCGTTTGTGGGATGGTAGCGAGTTTACATTTATCGTCCTTTTCTAACATGCTCGATTCATTTCGTGCCTGCATTTGTGGAAGCCAATTTAGAACATATTGCTTCTGCTTTAGTATATTAGAAGAACTCACAGAAGAAATACAAAGAAGACGCAAATGGTTAATTACTGTGATCGGATGAATATTAGCTAGAACAGGCGTCAGCGACTCAACAAACTTTTGAGTACTTTCCAAAACTAACGGTGTTAACATTATTTCTACTTCGCCTCGCAGTTTAACGAATAATCCACTTTTACTATCACTCGTAGTAGTAGCCGTGGATGTCGAGCTTTTGTCTGTTATGTTCTCCTGGTTGTCCTGCATGCTCTGAGGAAGGTCCCACCAGCCCTGGGAGTAGGGGTGAGCCTTAATTTGTGAGTTAAAGTGGGGCGTCAAATTTGTAAACGGGCCATGTTGATTCTGACTGCTGTGTCCATCCTTTTTAGGAATCAATTTCAGCAAGTGTACTTTTCCCTGAGGATCGAAACATGGCAAATACTTCTGGCCGATGTAGACGAGTGAACCGTCTTCAGCTCGTTTAAACAGAGGCAACGTGAAAACATCACCTCCAGTAGGCAACGAACATGTTGACCAGTTGAAACATTTGTACTGAGGCAAATTGTTAATGTAACTAGACATCAACAGTGGGGAGTCTACTATAGGCTTGTTGGTTTGCATGTGAAGGTTAACGAGAGTCATATCTTCCTGGGACGAAATAGCTGAAATAAATGAAGTAGAAGACACTGAACCACTTTCGGAGTCGGGTTGGACTCCTGCGCTTAGATTGCTAATCGTGTCTGGTCCGTCAATCACTTCGGAACGAGTCATAGACGCAGTCCACTTGTCGTTTGTTATGTCATTAATACCGAAAGAACTTTTATCTCTGGGATTACTGTGGCGACTGCCAAAGGAATGTTTCAAACTGGATGAACGGCTCGGGAACATATCTTCATCTGCGGAAAAGAAAGCCTCGGAATGGTTTTCACTCGTGATTGACATGGTTCGTTGAACTTCTTGATTAAGGGCTTCGTCGTGGGGCACTTGGGAGTTCAGAGAATAGTGCGACTCCGAAACAGCAACAGATCGTGCTGGAACTTTTGGCACTGAAAATGCTTCATTTTCTGTTGTAAGTTTTTTTACGGCTACTGCGTTACCGGTATCTTTAGCCCCACAACTTAATGCAAGTTTTGAATCGGACACACTGCTCTCCATTTGGGGAACGTTAAGGACAGTTTTATTAAGTTTGGAATCGCTGTCGATTTTTGAGGTTCCCAAAGGAACTGTAGAATCGACTAACCGGGCGTATGGAACATCACTTTTGGTACTTGAAACCAGCACATTATTGCTTCCTTTACTTGCACTGGTATAAGAAAATCTTCTTGTCAAACTACGCCTGTCTGCAGTTTGTGGCGATTTGTTCAGATTTTGTGGCAGAGGAGAGGGTATTAGGGTTGAGACATTTGTTGGCTGCAAGCACACGTTGTGACTGTTATACGGCGGGGTGTGAAATACTAGACTTCCCGGGTGCAATAAACTTTGTCCGTAACCATATTCGCCCGGCGAAGTTTCAATTATATTGAACATGGCGATATTTACACCCTCATGTAAATCAGAAGGACTCGGTTTCAAAAAGTTTGGTCCGTTTCTATTGGAGCCAAAAAATGCACAACCTCCTGTACAGCCACACTGAGAATTTTTTCCTTCATTCGGCCACAAAAACCAGAGTCTTTTGAACTTATCATCATGGAGCTTAAGAAACTTTTGTTGTACTAGGTGAAGATTCTTAGGACTCTGGGGTAATGACGATGCCGCTTCTATCAACACGGGTCCTAAAGAAACAGAACCAACACCGACCCAATTTTCACTCTCAGGTTGTTTAGTCTGGCTACTCGTGTTACTGCCGTTCGAATGATGATGGGTCTGCAAATTTGTCTGTGTATACAGAGCAAACCTTAAATTAGGTAACAACCCTGTTATTCCTGTACCAAATCCGGATCCATGTAAGTTACAAAAGCTTAACCTGACAGGTGATATCCAGGACTGCAGAGTTGTGTTGGAGTCTGCAATATATATGTCTATGAGATCAATCGCCACGCGTATCATGCGGTACTTAATTTCGTTTGGAGATGGACAACGATACTTTAATATTCCATCGGTTTCGGGGCACATAACACTATTTAAGCCATGGTGGCACTGTTTGGTGTTGTTGGGGGGTACTAATTCATTTTCACTGTCACAAATTAGCAACAAGAATGTTTCCAACGACGAAATCACCTGATATAATTGGGGTAATGTCATTCTTCCTGTTAGTTGACCAAGTTGAAGCTCCATCATCCAAGCATACTCTACGGTATCTTCTTCGACGGATCGATTCGTATCACTAAAAAAACCATTTCCTCGTAATTGAAATGAAGAAAGCATTAAATGACCTTGCTGTAGTGTAGCTGGAAGGCTGTTACCGTTAGAGCTGGATCGAGACGTACTGTTGGATGAAATTAGTATGGACGGACTTAGCAGAAGTTGAAGTTTAGTCTCTCTGAAACCCTTATCCATTTCAAAGCCAAACCTTTCAATTAATACGACAGGACAAGGCGGCTCATTTTCACTGCAATTTTTCACTAAATGTGCTTGAATGTCATGTATAATTATTGAGACAGTAACATCTAACGGTCTGCATCGTCGTGGATCAAATGGATCCTTACCGGAATCGCTTGAGTCATCCATAGCAATTTCTGTATGTTGGTTGACACTGCTTCTGTCGTTTGGTTTTGCTGAATTTTCGCTGGTCCAGTAATACGTGTCCATGTTTGGAGCTTTTTGCATATCCGTGAAAGACTGATCCTCTCCAAAAATATTTTCCAGTAAGTTCATAAAACTCGTAATGATCGTCCCGTAAGCTAAAAGTATCGACGGTCCGACTTCCAGTTCGACGCTGACTTTATCTGGAGGGAGCGTTGTGCGATCGAAATCATTTCCGTCGATTGCCCAATTGATTTGTGGCTGTTTTCGCATTCTCGGTATCCTCATTGGGGACAAAAGAATTTCTTCTTTTTCTGGAGTAGTGATGTCAGCTTGTGGCTCAGGTCCTAATGGAGGAATGGGGTGATAATTATATCTGACACTCAGTGCTACGATAGGGACCGACCAGCAATCTACCCATCCTTGACTTTTGACGCACTTCCGACGCCATTTGGAAGCCTTTAACCTACACGGCACCAATTTCATGTTTTTGTCAATAGAAAGAAGCAGGAGTCTTGAAGTATTTACTTCAGGCAAGTATAGACTCATATCTACTGCCTCACCTTGCACCCAAATTTTTAAAGGTATGACATCAGGCAGGAAATCAACAAATGGGAGATCAAACGACACATCCAAGAGGTCGCCACAAAAGGCTACATGATTGTTTTCCTGATTGGTAGAGCTACAGTCTATCCAATTGTATTGATTACTCACTGTCACCACTTCACATTCTTTTAGCAATATTGATATCTTCCAGGTATAGGGTACGAAGTGAAGTATATCGGGTCGAGATTTATTGGACCAGTCATTTGTTAAGTCTTGGAAAAAGTCTATATGAGTGTATACGAAATGTGCTGTCGCTTTACATCCTGTCAGTGACAGTTGCCAGCTTTGATGGTGATTCCAAACTAAGGGATAGTGGCATTTGACTGTGTACTCAAGGGTCTCGCTTTCGGCTAAACTTCTGTATTGCAGACTTGTAGTTGCCTCTAGGTGAAGCAACTGCCCTGTGATTTTTGTAGTGTATCCATCTTGAAGCACGATCCATGGTAAGGTCACTTCGAGATATGATCCAGCGCCTATATTGATGTGAACTGCATTTGTTTCTTTGTTTTTTGTAAATAAAATGTCTATTGTAGCTTCGTTGAGTGTTGACAACCTTATATCGAAAGATTGCATTTGTCTTCTATCGCCAGGTTTTGGCTGAGGAGTAACTTCTAAATTTTTATAATTTGGTGGGAAGAAAAACTTAAACAAATGATCACGCTGTCGATCTGCCCAGGGCCCGTAGCTAAAGTCGGTGCCTTTACCACACTTAATGTCCACTCCCCAGATCGGTGGGGCCGACTCGACGATGTCGCCATTCGCCAATTGGAGGAGGACAGGCTGCTCCGGGACAAGACCCGGCTCGTCCATGTAGAAATAAACTTCGATGTAATTTGAGCTCATAATGACGAAACCCTCTCCCATGTACCGAGGAGGTTCGTCGACCATGGATGTGTAGTTTGGGCTGGGAGCGAGCATGACTTTACAATTCTCTGCTTTAGCCTTAACGAAGTGCATGAGGTGGTCCAAGCTGGACGCGGGGGGTTTTGTGCTGTACACTAAATGCGCCTCCTCGACGCTAATCGACAACGTCGTGGGGACCAAGCGATTGCCGAACACGACCCGGCTGGTGCACACATCGATCTTGATAACGGGAATGAGATCCCGCCACGTCCTAGCCATCGCAGCCTCCGAGCGCACGGTGTCCTGCGCCCTCCTGCGCTTCTCGTTGGCGTCGTTCATGGCCTTGTCGCGGTCTGCCGAGTCTTCGTCGTTTTGCTGCTTGATGACGGGTTCCAGACCAAAAGTCTTTTCCAATTCACTGTACAGGTCACATCTATTATAGAAGTGTAGTTCAAAGCCATTCAGCATTATGGAGAGCCGGGTGTCGGAGTGAGATAAATCTGTAGAAAGTACACATTAAAAGGAGTATCAACTTAGGTGTTGTTTATTAATAATTAAGTTTAAAATTAAATTTGATTAGATTTTCTATCTCTTCATATATGTTTCATTGGCCAAAACAATCAATTTCATTCCTTACCTTCTGAAACATCTTTTGGAACGTATGAGCGCCACCACCTAAATATTAGGTAGCCATCTTGTATGCGGAGTGTGTAGTCATAGTTGATATAAACTATATCACGAAACATGATCTTTCCAGACAGGGCATTGAGAGTGAATGACCCTGAAAAAACATTTTATATATTTAAGTATAGTATTTGGTGCAGAGAATGTGTACAATATCGTAAAAATCCTAGCCTATCTTATCAATTCTCTAGAATATTAACATGTATCATGTCAATTCAATCTAACAGCTGAGTCAGTTCCTACTATGGTTGATTGTAATGATTGATTATAACTATAATTGTAGCAATTAAAAGCAGTGTCTTCAATTATATCTCACAAATATTTTTCACAATTTAACAACAGTTATTGCTGAATTTAATCATACAGTTTTAAAATGACTATGACATAATGATAATTAAACGATTAAGCGATGAATAGCGTTAAATTAACAAATGTGTCACAGTACCATAGTTCTTTAATAAATTCTGACTATAGTTTAACAATTAAAAAAGCCCTGCTTTAGGTAATTATACAAAAATGACACATAATACATTTTTGTATTATTTTGAAGAATATTACTGTTGAAGTTACAAATCATCACAATGAATTAAAAGTTAATTAAGTAATTATGATAACAACACAATTAACTTTTTATTTTATTCTCATCATTATTTTGATGATTTGTTAAATGTCGTAATTTTCTTAATAGGTAACTTAAACATAGAATAAGTAGTTATTGCAAAATTGTTGAAGTTGCCTGCAGCCTTAACGGCACTTGCTGTAGGTACAAGGTAAAACAAAACACTGACCAATCTTAAAGTTCTCGTCTTGGAAATAGAACTTGTTGATGAGCCTGGTGAGGATGTAGCCGAGGACGCGGCTGTTGTAGTAGGTGATGTACACCACCCACAGCACGGCCGACGTGAGCGACACCAGCAGCAGAGCGAAGTTGCGGTCCATTGTGATCTCCGCGAAGTCGATCGTCGACGAGTTCCATCGCTCCGCCACCGGCTCCTCCCACACGCTCGAGTTGTCCCTACGAACACCAACAAACACATAACAATACACTCTTTGTGTCAGTCACTTCGCTGCCTCGCCTCCCCTGTTTCTTCAAAACGCTACGCAGTTTGCACTTACATGGTGAATGGAGGCAATCACTGTACCATTTCACATCTTTTACAAACATTAGAAATAAAAACCGATTCGGGAACGGTACACATTTCTAAATAATGTTTCTCATTTCTTATCAATTTATTTGCAATCACTCGCCCATCGTTTCGTTTTGATTTGACAAATTGACAGTTCTCTTTTTTTCATTTTATATCGATTTTTATGAGAAGGTCGACACATGTCATTAGTCGATTACTTTATATCGACTTTAAAGCAGCTTTAAAAATAAAAAGCTGCTGATTACACATCAAATTTATATTTTTTTTAAATAGCATAACATGTTTTTATCAGTAACATAACATATTTATTATATGTTATGCTCTCTTGAAAAAAACAATTTGAATCTATCTTCTTAATTTAATACACAATATTATGCTTTTAGGTTAATATTATGAGTTTCTTATAGACAATTTTTTTTTTGGATCTTTTCTTAACTTCCGAAAATATTTTGTATTGTTTGAACAGTGCGTAACATAGATAATACATAAATCCGAAGTCGATTCGACTGACATACATTTGATAAGTTTTAATCGATACTACATATCGATAACAATAAGGTTTGTCAATATGCATTTTTTTAGTGTAACGGAACGGTAATGGACTTTGATCACAGAGTAGATAGAAAATAAAACTATTATGTAAAATAATTTTATTTTGATAGTGTTCATTACTCTGTGATTAATCACAGAGATAACGCCTATGTTAACTCTATATCTATGTCTATGGTTAACATTATGCGATTGATGGGCGATTGGTTGCATATTGGTAGGTTCTTGGTTGCACAGATGTAATATATCCGTGGTCTGTGGTTGGTTGCCAAAGGGGTGGTTGCCCAGTATAGTATTCAAAGTTACTCTATGGTTGGTTGCTTAGAAACGACGTTTTGTTTAAAAATGTTTCCTTTGAAACGAGGCTGATGATTGTTATACCAAACAAGATTTAACTTCGAAAAATATTTAACTTATAAGATATTGAAATCGTTTAAGGAGTTACTAATAAAAATACTTTTTAAGTTGTCAAATAAGTAAGTAGGTACGGTACCAGACAACCAAATGGCAGAACCAGAGTCTGAACCTCCAGTTGAGGAAGAAGAAGATGTGGAAACCATAATAGATCCAAGAGTAAGGTGCACATCAAGCTTAAAGACATCTAGTATCAGTTCTAGCACAAGAAAGACCAAAATATATTTTTATCTCATCTCTAAACTGTACTGTCACATTAACTCTTGTAGGTACCTAGCAGGAAGGTACCTATGTAATAATAAGAATAGCAAAATATTTAATCATTTTTTGTCACAGGTGGGCTATTCCTCAAAGATTGGACTTTATGACATTTGTCGGAAAGGAAGTTTTGGCTGTAGCTCACGACATTTACATAATATTCTTAAATTTCAAAACTCACGCTGAATTAGTATACGTCGCTAACGGTAAAAAGAATGGTGACGGAGTGGATGTAATCGCAGGTAATTTAAATGTCTTTAAAATAGAATGGAAATCTTTTTTCGTATTGTTTACTTACTCCATATTAATAAAAGCTTAAATGCACGGTTTTCAGGGCATAGAACTCATATGTTTGCGTTTGCCGAAAAAACCAAACACGCTCGGATTTTTGTAGTCAACTATCCTTCATTTCAGATCTTAGCGGAACTAAAAGGTATGTACTTATATTATAAATTCTCCTACTCCCAACTTATACAAAACAAAAAAAAAACCAGCACTAAAAATACCTACTTAGACAAGCGGTACACGAATTTTTTGCGCATGGGAATTTTTTCCGTGTACATAGATGCCGAATCCAAGGAAATTCTAGAAAATTCCCATTTACACGCATAGGTACATTGAGTGGAAGTGTAAAAGTCAATCCCGCGATGTCGCTCTAGCGGGAACGCCAGCGGGAGTAATCGAGTCGTGAGAAATGAGATATTTTTAATAGCTCAATTATTTCCATTTTACTAGAAACCATTCACCATAGTGGGAGTCAGTTCAACAATTTATAAAATAATTAAATGCCCGTAATGTCTTAGCATTCCTTATATTCCCGCAGACATGGACGTGAACCGTTACAAAGGGCTATGCATGATGGAGTGCGACCTGATCGCGGGCTTCAGCGGCTTCCCCAACTACCTGGTGTCCGTGTGGAGCTGGCGCTCGCACCAGCGGCTGCTCTCCATCCCCACCGGGGTCGTCAGGCGCATGCAGATTTATATGTAGGCCGGATCGTATTGTTAGACCTATTAGATACCTATTTACGAAGCCTAACTCACTTTGGGTCATAAAGCAGACGTTTCTCTATCTCTATCCCTTTGTATCGCTGCGTCAGTGTATGTAGGAAGGAAATAAGGACTATTTATAATGCTCAATAATTACAAATGCTTAAGTACCGTATCGTTGTCTAGGGCGAGTCGTTCCCACATGTTGCTGTGCCAGTGTTGGGGTGAGGGGCTGATCGTGTGGGAGGTTGCGCAGTGCTACAAACGCTGCCTCATGATGAAGAGGGCCAAGGAGGAGGTCACAGGCTGGGAGATCTCTGACCCCGCCCTGGTGGGCGTGTGTTGGAGTGTCGAGGGTCAGCTCTATGCTATTGATGCACAGGCAAATTTTTACAGCGTGAGCAACCTATCTTTTAAGCAGTTTCACCAGAAATCAACGTCATATTATAATCGTGAAAATTACATTCGTTTC
>DWPC01000366.1:0-10479 GCA_018251435.1 Oarisma aurantiaca
TTCAAGTAAAGCGACTCATGAAAATGTTATTAAATAAGCATTGAAAATTACTAATAATATAGCTATGTAACGTAAAAGTCATTCTTAAAGATAATAACGATATTATAGCAACATCCTCAAAAACACTTATAGGTATAATACATACATACATATAAGGTACTACATATTTAGAATCAGACGTCATAATAACTAAAATAAAAATATACATACATAACAGGAATATTCTTGGTCATTGCCGTGTCTCGTCTGCAGATGTTCACGAAACTTCGTCAAAACGTACGACTTAAACTGACAAATTCCTCCTTCGTCGGGATCTCCTGTAAGACAAAGAAGTTGTAATCAATAATTGTCAATAATTGAATTTTATTCTTGAAGTTATCTGTTTGATACAAAAATCATATAACTTACGATTATTGCAAACATAGTGCAACACAGCTTCATCGCGTGACATCAAGTTGTCTGGGGAATTATCTTTCACAACTGTAGCGACACTGAGTACAGGAACTTTATTAGCATCCAGTTCGGTATGTACTCTCCTTATATGTGCGTACACCAGTTGACTCGCAGCTGCTCGGTAAAAACATTTACTACAGGCGTACGAACAATGTTTATAGTTCTTAAACACATGCATCACTAAATCAATAGCGTTTCCTGAACAGTCAAAGTCGCAATAAGTACATTTTAGAGAGCACTCTCCACCGATCCTTTGATGAGTCGATGCATGAAGTAACGCTTCCTCTGCATTGTCTGTTGTATATGAACAGAAACGTCCAGCACATTTGAACACCTGGACTAATTTTTCCGGACACAGCATAGCATCTAATACGACAGGATGTTTCTTGGTCATAACTTCGGTTTGTGCTTGCTCATAATTGTATACTTTATCATCTTTCTGTGATTCAGAGTTCATAGAATCTTCGGAAGTTCCAAGACTCACAACGCTCTGAATTTTTGGTAATGGTGAATGAGCCATTTGACTCTCACTTTGTTCTGTCGAAATAAGCTCGGAAAGAGGCCGAACGTTTATATATGCTTTTGATGTCGATGCATCATTGATAGCTACAGAATTTACTTCTGGAATATCAGTGGCTATTGGCTCAGGAATTTCTTCAAAGATAGGAAAGTTATCCATGTGTTTATCAAGAAAATGCTGTAAACAATCCTTAAATGTGTGTTTTCCTTGACCTGTGACAATAAGTTTGCAAACAAAACAATATCCATCCCATTTTTCTGAATGTTTCAACTGCACATGCTTCTTGAATGATATTAGTAATGTAGTTTTATAATGATTATCTGTACCGTTAATGCAGCATATGTACTCTTTAGTTCCGGTGCCAGAAAGTTTTATTTTGAAGTGAGGACAATCTAACACATCGGTAGATGGAGTCAACTCAGTTTGCGCATCGGCTTTTTCTTCGACACTATTACTGAGTGGTGTTTGTTGTTCCGGTACTGGTTCCTTAGCTGGTTCATGCGCTACTTCGGCTTCGTCTACGGTATCGTTATTATAAGAATCCAGAGTATCATCTTCTCTTTCCCGTTTTATGTTAGCGTTTATAATTTCCTCGTTTTTTGAATAACTAGACGCATCACTGTTATCTTCGTTTTCAAATACAAATTTAGATTGAAATTTATTTTTAGGAGCATTTTTTTTAGGCGTCACTGGGATTATTTCTCGTTCAATATTATCTTGCCTGTCGTCTAAACCAACTATTGGATCAGTATTATCAGTAACATCACTGTAGTCATCACTCGGTTCAGTTATACTTTGGTTAGAGCGAGTACTACGCAGAACTCTCAAACCTTCATTAGGAGAATCAGTCACTTTAGAAACAAGAGACTGTAAAAGTTTTCTTGGAATCTCGCCTAAATTTATAGAATAAACCTCTGTTTGTTCATCATCGTGGCGGACAATAACGTGTGTTTTAAGATTTTCTAATGAAACTTGGGTAAAGTTACATCTTCCACATATGTAACCAATAAGCTGGCCTTTAGGATTCTTAGGAGGTGGCGGTATGTCTAAATGGAACGGGCACCTTGTAACATTTACACATTCAGAACATGTTTGTTTATATTCACCAGTGTGTACACTAACAACATGCCAAAAGAACGCTTCTAATGCAGTATTATACTTGTGGAATTCTTGGAAACAAAATCGACAAACGTACCTTGTAGTTTGTATTTTACTAATTGCCTGTAAATTCATATTTTCGCATTGTTGTATAGCCTCTTTGGCTATATCTGGGCTCAGTCGGGATAAAGGAATTTCAGAATGTGGATGATTTTTTTTGTAATGTGGAACAATGTCATTCCCTCGGTATCCACAAAGGCGACATACATACATGTTAACATTTTTACTAAAGCAATAAGATTTATCAGTGAAACAGTTAATGTCCGGAATTTCATAACTTATCTTTTCTTTTGTTTCATGTGCTTCAATCTCTTGTGAAGCAGGTGTTGAAAATGCAATATTTTTACCGACCGATTTAGTTTTTACACTTTTCTTCTTAATGACTCCTAACTGCCAACGACGTCTTTTTCGTTTCGTCTTCTTTTTTAATTCGACAAGCAATTCTGAACCGCCAAAACTGTTTGTTGAAACTGAATCGCTATCGGATTCTGTTATTTGATCTATACTGTCACCGGTAATATTAGATTCTGCAACAGATTCTGTTTCAAATATGTACGGATCATCCTGTTTTTTGGTTTTGGATTTAGGACCTGGCTTTTGTAGTTGCTGTTTAGTTTTACCTTTGGATTCTGAATCGGAAAGTTCATTTTGAGTAGGTTTACATTTAAATGTCTTCTTGACATTTTTTTCTATTAAATTATGGGATTCATCGGGAACCACCTTTTTTTTAATATTTTCCAAGACCACAACGGGCTCTGGTTCCACCTCACTTATTGAGGATTCACTTTTTGAATTCTTATCATCAACTAATTTTGCTAAGCGACACATTCTTATTCCAGTGGCATTGAGTATATCTTCGCTTATAAACATATCCCGAATATCTTCTTGTAATTTCAATAATTCTCTTGATGGTTTTTTCGGAATGGCCGGGATATGTGGCACAAATTTAGGATCAGAACGTGTAATACGCTTCTCCTTATTCTCCGACATTTTTTTGGCCAGCCTAGCTCTTCCTCTCTTTGTTATTTTGGACTTCTTAGTAAGTTTCTTTCCAGATGTTACTGGCATAGTAACAGCATTTGTATTGTTTACAGTGTCATCAATATTTTGACTTGTGTCAGTTTTTTCGGCCTCTTTATTAACACTCGTGTCTGTTACTTTTCTAGCTTCATGTTCTTTCTCAACAAAATCATCTGATTTATTTTGTATATTAGAAAGCAATTTATTTTCCGCAAAATCTTCATTCGCTTGTTCTTTCGTAAAATTTGATACTATGTTTTTATCAATTTTTAAATCGTTATTCGCCATCACATCATATTTATTTACATCATTAATCGGAATGTCTCCACTAACTACTAAGCTATTTTTATCTGGTGTTATACATTTTTTATTATTATCTACATCGGATTCTTTGGCGTCATTTTTAATTGGCACTGAATCAATACGTTCGATCTTTTCACTATCATCAACGGCAAATGTTGAATTTCCTTGGGTTATTGTGCTTTTGCTAATCTCCTCTACCGAGTTATCGTTCTCTTCCGATACAATTTCACTCAGTTTTTCCAACTTCTTTTTTATTTTCTCGTTTTCACCTGAATCTTTGCTTAACATTGTGAGTAATTCCTTGATTTTATTTTTATCCTCTAAAATAGACAACAGTTTACCAATAGAATCAATGCGAGGGAGGTTATCAGGGCATGTGGAGCTTGCGTGAGACTGTTCCTTAGAAGTACCATTAGAAATATGACTTGAAGTAATATTCATTTCAGACGCTAATTCATTAGTACTGTCCGGAACACTTTGTTGTTCATCGTTATATTTTAGATCAATGTCATTTTTACTCGAATTATTGGTACTATCAGGTACAAAAGGACACGTAGATTCAAGGGGTTTTCCTTTAACACTGATATCAGATTTTTCATCTAATGCGGTGGTTGATACGACAGCTTCGGCATTAACAGAATTTGTCTTTTCTTGGATCTCACTAGTTTTAATATTTTTATCTCGGAGGTCAGTTTCATCTTTTCTTTGAGTTGTTATAATCTGCTCAGAATCTTCCATTTCATTACTTTTAGTATCTTGGCTCTCAGTCTGTATAACTGCCATTTGCTCAGACTGAGTTAAGTCATCTGCATGTTGTGGATTATTTTTATTATTTTTTGTGGCAATTTTGTTCACTGAATCAGTTTGGTCACTATTGCTTTTAATAGGATTTTGAACTTCAATTATGAAACCAAGTTTATCATTTATCGAAACATCACGAGCAAAATCAATTTGATTTCCACCCAATGGAACCGGCGAATTATTGGAAGAAATATTTCCTACGATATTAGTTATAAACTTATCGTTAAAATCATTAATCTTCGGTGCTTCTATATCATGGTCAAGGTCCGCTATTAAAGCATTGATGTTATCAAGTACAGATCCCGATGCAATATTATCGGAAAACAAATCATCATCAACGCCAAAACTAATATCTAATGAATCATTCTGAACTTCACATGATTCATTTAGAGTAGCTGGCATACACTTTTCTTGAAAGTTGTCTTGTAAATTGTTTTCTCTGTTTGTATCAACACTATCCTCACATGTACTACTATTTATTTTTGTCTCCATACGATCTGGTGTATCGTCTTGTTTCATATTTAATTTTTCAGTTGTTTTGTCTGTATCAATATGTAGAGCAACTTTCGGGCTTTCTTCACTTTCAACATTTTTATTTTTATCAATATTTTTCTTTATCTTGTCGTTGGTAATATTTTCTTGTGAATCAGAATCCGAGTCATATATAATAGGTTTTTTTATTCTCCTTGGTTTCTTCACTGGCGAAACGCTAGTGATTTGTTTAGTTGGTGTTCCTCCTTTAACAGATGATCTAGTAATACGTCTCTCACAACCTTCCGATCCCGAAGTAACCGAATACACGTTTTCATCTTTACATGAATCATCTAATGATTTGCTTAATGAACTTGTATCCTCTTTGCATTTGGATTTAATTACTTTTTGTGATATATTTTTATTTAAATTCTCCATATCATGGCGTTCATTTATGGTGTTTTTATCAGACGTTTTAATTTTAGTTTCAGCTTTTTTGGTCAGGTCTGTTATCGCATCTTCTTTTACATTTTTAAGAGGTGTTTCATTTTTCACGTCAATTTCAACTTGGTTACAGGTTTCAATTTCTTTTTCCTCCATAGCACGTTTAATTTTTGGTATTTTAAAATTTTTCACTCCAGCTGCAGATGCTAAAATAGTGCCTTTGGCAATATTATCATTCGAATATACTATACCATAATTTTTATAGCGCGGATTACTTGAATATCTATCTTTGTCTTTATACTTATCTTTGCTCGTATTTTTACTATCTAGTTCACGTCGCATTCTCGGATCACGGTAGTTTTTTCTTGGAGAATACTTGGAGGTATCGCCAATCTTGCTAATACTCAAATCACGGTCTCGTGATCTCATACGAGGATCTTTATTGCTTTGTTGTCCACTTGATTTCAAGGCACTTTCATTAATAGTACGCGCATCTCGATTTTTTCCATATTCACTTGAGGTGACTTTTTCAGTTGAAAAACTACTGCGTGATTTGAATTTATTATCTTTATTTTGGACGTCAAATTGGTAATTATTAAATGTACATGAACGAAGATCTTCTTTAATATCTTTAAAGTTTTTGTTTGAACTAGAATCTTTAAGTTCGCGGCCAACACTACAAGCGCGCCTAAATTGCATAGCCTTTCGATCTGGAAATTCATCTAACAGAAATTTACATTTATCGTTAGATTGTTTAGAGTCTTTCGAAGGACTCCCACGTAAAGTACGACCAACGCTCGATGCACGTTGTCTTCGAGCATCAAACGTATTAAGTGACGAAAACTTATTTTCTTGAAAAGTCCTGTTAAAGCTTGTATCAATGTTAAACGAGCGACCAGAATGTGACTGTACAGATATTGGCTTTTCTATTGTATCTTCTCTGGTATACGTTTTTACCCCTCTTCTCTCTCTATCCGTTAATTTTTTTTCTTCAGAAACATTAGTTCGTCCTATACTTCTCGCCCGATAATTCCTTCTATTATTTACTTCATCCGTATATTTATAATTATCTCTTCGAAACTGATAATCATTTTTATAATCCTTCCTATATGGTTCATTTCTTTCATAATCTCTGGAAAAAGAACGTCCTACGCTTGATTCGCGTCGGGACATACTCTCTCTACTATAACGACTATCTTGTTCATAAGAATTGACATGACTTCTTCTATATCTATTAGTATTTTCAGCCATTTTACGATCATCTTCGTAATACGAACGATTCCTATCGTCATTGCGGTTCTGACATTTATCATAATCAGAACTTCGGTTGAGTCTCGGATCATGAGATTTCATATTATAATTATGATTATAGCTGGATAGGTTACGGTAGTAATCACCTCGACCATAAGCATTAGATTGCGTCATATTGCTATCAGACCGACCAAAAGGATGGCTGGGAGTCATTGGACAATCCGACCTTCCAAAGGAATGGACTGGTGTCATTGGTGTTTCCATTCTACCAAACGATGGGTTGGGAGTTAGTGGACAGTCCATTCTCCCGAACGAAGGGTTCGGTGTCGGAGGACACTCCATTCTACCAAATGATGAGTTAGGGGTAGACGGGCAGTCCATTCTTCCAAACGATGGATTGGGCGTCGATGGACATTCCATTCGACCAAATGATGCGTTAGGTGTTGGTGGGCAGTCCATTCTACCAAATGATGGATTCGGAGTTGAAGGACACTCCATTCTGCCAAAGGAAGAATTAGGTGTCAAAGGGCACTCCATTCGAATTTGTGGACTATCTAGTCTTTTGTCTCCTTTACATCTCTCATTTCTATTTCTATGATAATCGACGTCTCGCTGCACAGATGTACTACGACGGTTACGATTTTCCCTCGTATTATCATTAACATTATGAGAATCATTTTCTAAGAAGTCTTGTTGTTCAAATGTAGGAAACATTGGGGCATAAACATGTTTTGAATTAGAATAATCATCAATGTCGAAATTAGGGCGTGGAGTCATTTCGTATGATCTTGCGTTCGGTGTTAAAATAGGATTCATTATTGGATTCATACCAGGCAATATCCTATTTGGCGTCATACTCGGATTTAAATTTGGAATCAAGCCTGGAGTCATATTTGGCGTCATATTTGGCGTCATATTTGGCGTCATATTTGGTGGCATATTAGGAGCCAAGAGTAAAGGTATTTTTGAATTTATAATTGGAGTCATTATTGGATTTAAATTGGTAATAAGATTCGAATTCTGGGGTTGTGTCAAATGTGTAGGTACACTCAGTGACATTAGAGGAGGTATATTTGGGTAGCTCATAGTAGATCTTGGCACTCTTTCAGACTCGTTTGTGGAAGAATTCGGACTATTTTTTGCGGTAGATTGATCAGATTCCATTCTCAAGCGTTGTTCTGGATTAGATTTTATAACTTCAAAAACATTTTCACTGGGAGCTGAAGGTGATAACGAACTTTTCTTCGTTCCATCAAAACCAGCCTTTAATGCTGTTGAAAGCTCCAATCTCATATCAATATCCACTTTAGCACTAGGAACAATATTTTTTATGGGGTCACTTGGAATAATAACTGGTGGCCTAATACCAGTGTCAGCGAAATCTTCATGATCAGGTGATTTAGGAACTGAGTCACCATGGTGAAAATCAAAGTCCGGTGCAGAGTTATCACTACGTTTTGGACCTGTTGATTTAGTCCCCTGGTGTAAAACAAAATCCCACCTTTGTTTATCTTCTTCTTCTGAACTATCAACTGGGGACACATTAACTGGAAAGTTAAATCTTTCGCATTCTTTTTCAGTGAGCTTTAGACTCTGCTTTTTCGCGTTATCATCTTTCGATGATGTTTGTTTTTTTACTGATTTATACAGAGGCTGTGTTACTGAAGGCACTGATTTTTGTTTATATTTTTCTATTGAGATTCTTTTTTTTGATATAACTTCTTGAGCACTAGTAACTTTCATAATCTTTGGTTGATGTAAAGGTGGTGTGACTACGTCGGGTAAAGGTACTGTTGTTGTTTCACCTAATATTTCCTTTTTCAAGGCTTGCAAAATGTCTATCTCGGATACTATTTCTTTTTTCATTCGAGATTGAGTGTTTGAATCTTGAGTTTTACTACATTCTTCTGCTGGCTTGCTAATATTTACATCTTTTTCCCTGACATCTCCAGTAGTAGAAGATTCACATGAACTTTGTTCTGTAGTGGGTTCTTCAAAGTTTTTATTTTCCTCTGTGCTAGGTTGATAAAAGTTTGGTTTAAAAGCTTCCGTTGCATATGGCTGAGATCTGTCTTGAGGTGAATTAGGCCGTTTATCCATATCATTTGAAACTTTCTTTGGAGATTTAGGACTATCTTCTACTGCCTTTTGTGAACTTTCGATTTCCTCTAAGGTTGTATTTTTTTCATTTATTTCTTTTTTAGGTTCCTCATCCAATATTTTATCCTCTGTTTTACTTAAAATAGCTTTATCTACTGACTTATTTTCAGTAAATGTTTCAAAATCAGTTACATCAACATCAGTATTTGTCACTAGATCATTAACTTTATTAACTGTTTCCTTATCTGAATTTATTACGAGACAAATCTGAATATTTCTTGGTTGTTTCTTATTACTACTACTAATATTTGAATTGCCTTCACCTTGATTAACCACAACCAGACTACCATAGATATTTTCTATAGCTTCACTTTCACTGTCCGATAGTTCACCTTCTTCTACATCATCTTTTTTCTTGGATACTTTTTCTTTCTTTTTGTATGATTTTAAAATCAAATCCGATATGTCATCTTTATTTCCCGTTTGCTTTAATTCACCAAGTATTTGTGAGCGCAACCCACGTAATGTATCAATATCGACATCACTGTCACTACAATTTATGATTCTAGACAAAATGTCTTTGGTATTTAAAGAACCTAAACTTTCTTGTGGCACTTTTAATGTAATATTCAAGTCTTTAGAGTGTTGGCTCGATTTAGATCGTGGTTTGGAAGACTTTTTTCTTTCCCTTTTATATGACGGTGAATATCGACGCGGTGATCTTCTAGGTGATCGTCGACTAAAAAGTGGTGTATCAGTATTTGTATCTGAATTTGCTAACCATTCCTTTGTTTTATTTTCTGGAGACATGAGTACACGTGTATAATTCCGCTTACTACTTGATGAGTTATTGTCATTTTGGTTGTTCGACGATTGACGAATTGGTGATACCTTGTTTGGTCTCCTTTGAAACAAGGCAGGTTCCTTACTTCCTGGTGTACATACAACTTCTGTATTTGTTGCTCTAGCAATTTCTGGCAAAGTTTCAGGAACATCGTCATGGATTTTTGAAACCACAGATTTTAATTTGTTTCTAACCGTATTTAAGTCGCTCTTGACGTTTTGAGTTTGTACAGTGCTATTTTCTTTGACTTCTGCCATTGAGTCCCGCTAGAACAATTATATATAACATAATATATTATTTGAATGTTTTAAAATATACAATAATTACAGTTATAAAGATTAAACTCAACACCATACCTGTTCTACTTTTGCATACAAGTTAACCAGAACCTGCTCGCATTTCAGCAAATTCTCCATCTTCATTCTAGAAAATATATGCACATTGTTAATATATTTCATGTTTAAAACCAGAATAAATATATACAATGCATTGAAATTTTAAAACAACCTTTTTTTCTTATCTAGAAGTAAGTCTCTTAGCGATTTGATTTTATCAAGTTGAGCTTTCCGAGGATTTTCAACTCCATTATTCGTACTGTTTAGTCTTTTTATCATGTTCTCTAAAAATGGGATGTATTTCTTCATCTCCTCGAACTTCCGATCGTATTCCGAATCCATCTTGCTGGCTGTAAAATGAACATAAAAAAATATATATCCACCGGCCTTAAAGTAATTCATACAAAACAAAAGAGAACTTGCATTAAATTTCCACTAAAAACATCACGATAGACAAAAAAGTGGTAAACTTAATAACAAAAACATCAAAGTAGTATATAAAATAAATTTATATTTTATCCTAACCTCACATTTAAGACCGTTTTGTGAACTGAAGTGTTTATGCACGAAAGCGTCTGTACTTTGGATAAACCTTAAGTACCTATGATTTGTAGCTTAATTTGAGTAAATTAAATTATTTATTTAGGTACTGCTGAGGTAATTATAATCTTCAAACTAAACTTAAAGCGTTTATTTTTTTGATTAACTAATTTGTAATAAACGATAGCGGTGCATTGGTGAAGAATATTTGCGTCAGGTCAATTCAGCGAAGACAGACG
>DWPC01000367.1:0-10471 GCA_018251435.1 Oarisma aurantiaca
ATTTAACGATATCTTTCAATCATTTATTTAGTTGTATTGATAATTTAAAAAGATTATAATAAATTAACGGCTACCTATCTATGCCGAAGTACTCAAAAGCACATTAAATGAGCGATCTACGGATATTTCCACACGATAAGAAAGGAATTCGATGGCTTGTTGATAACAGCAGATAAGAGATAAGTGCCTCCTTATATAGTTTCGATTTGTACGAAAGAAGAGATACCATTTTTATATGCTTAATTATACGGAAACTACTTTTGATAAGGATGCCATTAGAGTGATTAGGATCACTTGTTATTCAGTTTTTTATTTTAATCTTGACTTCGTACTTCATAATTTATATCGTGTTACATCTATTGGTATCTTTATTCATCTTCATGGCAGAAATATTTTCATCGGAAATTTCAAATTACAGATCGTTACATGGGAATGAATTCAACCTGAGAATGCACTGCTAAATCTTTTTGTGTCTCCAAAGATTGTTTTCTTTGCACAAGTTCTGTGTTACACCTGAGAAAGTTAGTGAAATATTTCAAGTCCGGGCAAGAGTCCCGTTATTATCAAATAACATATCTACGTTTGTTTAGCCGTGTGATACGTGGTGATGTCTTAATAGTTATAATTCTTCTCTCAGATTGGAATGAGCGATACAACTTGAAATTTTCACACACTAGAGCCGCCCTCTAATTTGATCTACATTACCATCTACACAGTCCATTTGCAACTCTGCTTAGCTATGTATGTTATCGTCTGAATCTCCGTTGAGCTAACGAGAAATGTTTTTAAACAACACATACGCTTCTTTTGCTTTTAATACGCAGTGTATCAGATTTTTACAGTTAAGATTATTATTCGTATAACAGCCATCTTTTGTATGTTTCTTTCTGACTATATTTTTTCGAATCAGATTATTCGAATCGATTTATTAAGCTGCAATTATGAATTTATTTTCTCTTTATTTCTGATTAAAATAGGTCTCTTAACTAGCTTAGTTTGAAAAAATCTTAAAGGATTCCGTTACTTTAGCTTTTAAAAAGAAATTCAAATAAGATATGGTCAACGTCATCATGAAATAAATTCCATTCCCTATCTGGTCTTTTTTGACGTTGGAATGCGACCTGACCTGCGTATCAGGTTAACGATGGAGCATCAGCCATCAGTGATAACCTTCGCAGTTCGAATTGACGTCAATTGATCGATAATATGAGCGTTGCACGTAATCGAAAAGATACGTTAGATTCATCAATTCTGACCTCAGACCTAGCTTTATCAACTTGGATAGAATTAGATTACCCAGCTGACTTCTGATTACTCTTCACGATTTGATCTTCTGATTACATACTTACTTCAATGTAAGTCAAGATTTCTGTAAATTTAACCTGACTTTTCTACGTAAGATTAGGTTCCTACCTTCTCATTTAATTACATTAAATATTATGTGACAGTTAATAAATTCATTGCACCTTCATGTTGCAGTATTTTTTTTATCTATATACTTATCTACTTCAGTATGATAGTAATTCTAAATTATTTGCATAAAAATATTTGTTGTTATTTATCATGCCTACCTTTTCCTAATTTGTCAGTTTATTTTATTGCTGTAATTTCTAGATGGATCATGGATAGTGTTAGTTTTGAACGGAAAAGCTTCGCATACCAGCCTTGTCGGTTTACAGTTACTGTTTAAGCAAAGCTTGAATCATCCGCATTCAAATAGAGATTACCGGGGTCATGTAAAATTGTGGTTTTACGGGCGCGCACATTATGGTGCTATTGACATTAATATCATGCGTTTTGTGCTGTGTTCTCAATATTAGCTGGTATTATGTTACTTGTACTAGATTATTTAAATCTGTAGATAATTTATATTCACATACGTTAAAATTAGCTTTACTCTAAATGTGTAAATCAGTTAAGATTATTTCATCGTGTCAGATCTATAAATGAATTTGCAATTTAAGATGAGCTCGTCCTATAAGTTTTAACATTTTCTAGTAGCTACATTCCAATCCGGTTTTAGCATTCATTTCCTTGGAACATCTGGTGCCTTATTAAAATTTAAATTCATTATACGTTCATCTCTACCAGTTTTTAAAGTGACACGTAGAAGTGGATCGTAAAAACTTCTGTCCACGAGTTTCGCCGGCGTGGAATGTATCATTCATTAATGATTTATTGTCGTGGGGCCAGCAACGAGAGCCATTACTGGTGCTGAGGTGTTGACCTTCATATACTTTAAAAGTTGTTATGCTCTCAACTTGCAGGTCCTGTTTACAAATAAAATGTAATCAACACAATTTGCTACTGAATTGTTTAGCATTTTATGCAAAATTTACCTTTGCATGTTTCAAAACATATTCGATTATGACGTAATTTATTATTATCTTATACGTTAAAGATTAAATGAATCAGTTGTAAATATTTGGATATCTTTAAATTTGTCACACACAAAATTTATTTCAAGTACAGGTTTTGTAATTTAAGCTTTGATTGCCAAATCCTCTATGTTCTATGACAAGGACCTCACATATACCTTGCGTAAACATAAGCAGCACGTCCAAGCCAAGAGCATTTCACATGAGTGTGTGCATAGTACCACTATCTACATCATCTACTGCTTCACCAGTATCATATAACTTATGGCATTGTGATAAAGCTGAAAATTGCTCAACTGTTTCATATTTAACAGCATGAGTTACCTTGTTTTTATGTATGCACATACCTTCACGTATTCATGGTGTCGCGATGCTACCGTGCAACTATGTCTTAGACGTAGGACTTGAGATAACCTGGCGAATTTTTATATGCTGCCTGCATATCAAGTGGATTCCATGTTGGAATCTCGGCTTATGCAACCCTCGATGCAATCGCTCGCCAAATAGATGTTTAAAGATCCTTTTTATTAAGCTTAGCTTGTGTAACCAACGCGAGTTTCGACGTGTAATCCGTAGTGTTACTTTAACAAGAAGGTAAACTTAGGTTGTGATGAGTTTGCACACAATTGCTCCTGGAGCAATTAGTTTTAAATTTTGATTTTTTAAGTTTATTGTGTGTATATGTGCTAATAAGGATTTCATTCATTTGTATGAATTTATTATGAAATTTGTTGTTTTTCTTTTCCCTTGAAAATTTCACAACTATGGCGTAGAAGGGTGGCGGATTTTCGATTCTTTCTAAATCTTGGTTATGGTTTAACTACGCTAAAAAGGACAATAAGGCTAATAAGGACAGCAATTTCATATAATGTTCAAAGCCAAAAAGCACTTAAGGTCACTTAAGTAAATGTTGACCGCATTTAAAATTAACAGTTAGTCTCAACAAAACGCTTGCGTCTTGTGCCAAGAACTTAATATTAACACATGTTTGCACTAACGCAATGTTTGTAAGTATTGATAACTGTGTTATTAAATTTCTACTTAGTTGCTGTTTTATCATTTGATCATATACGAGTAAATTCCTTAACTCCGTCAGTGCTTTAGATAAAGTTCCATTGATGACCTCTGATCTCTCTTCAATAGGTTTTACAGTTATATCGACAAAACATCTGCACTTATTACTTGAGACTGTGAGATTCCTATCTGTAATATTGTTTATTGAAATTATATATTAGCTTTTGTGTTTATCCATGATTAAAACTTTATGTTTAATTCCATAACCATAGGATAAACTTAAGCATCAAGCTGAAACAGTTCAATAAATCTATAAAGACGAACTTAGCGATCCATAACGGCATATTTCGTAATTCGAAACAGCTTGAAATTAATCTCAACAATTACCCAAAGAAGTTAAAGCCAGCTAATTGAGAAATAATATAGTAAAATGTCAATTCCGCAGTCTCGAGGCAGCTAGTGTAAAGTAATTCTGACGTACAGGCCTTTGCCCTGCAATGGGACTGTAATTGGCCGTTACTTCAGTTTTATTGGCCAGGTCAGTACTCCGAGGCAGTTATGATTACATAATGATAAACTAACTAAATTAATTCATTCGTGTTCATCATAATGATGTCATCTAAAATCGAAATAGGATTAATTGACCGCTTGCTCTCAATTGGTGAGCTTTAATCGTTTTGAAATGTGTTGCGATATTCTTCTCTCCTATTACGGTCTTTGTTGTTTTATTGAAAAGCTCTAGGCACAAATTAGAGTTAAATTCCATTTATTCACCATTACTCATAATAATCAACGCAATCGTGTCTTATTTCGTAATAATGTTATTCATTCTGTAAAAATGTTTCCCTTTCCGCTACAGGTCTGATATAAATGTAAATGATTAGCCCATGTAGGTATCATGTGAAACAACAGTCCTTCGCAGAAGAGATCCCTCTGATATCTATTCGTAGAATTCACGTACGCCATCGTATCATGAGCACGTAAGTGTTTAGGTAAAATTAGGAAATAGAACGATCAAAATGGTATCACAAAATTCTCCATGATTAAAGTAATAAAGTTAGTAGGTTTTAAACTTTATTCTTTGTAACCTTTGGTTTTTGGTTAGTGAGGTTACACTGCTCTACAGAATTACAGAAGTATTGTATGTAATTATCAAAAGTACCTATATTGTTGAATTTTAATGAGCATTTAAATCCTTTAAATCCGTCTCGTCTTTACTTTCGACGAGGTTGGTTTCCTTTATATTTGTTTTAAATAAGGTTTAAATTTTTACACAAAAGTAATTATACCTAAGCAATAGACAGAATCACAATTTTTTAATAAAAAAGCTTGCCTCATACAAATAAATCTAAACTTTGCGGAGTACAGAGAAGCTTTCACAAAAACGTGACCACGACTAAATTAATTTCACTCCTTTTAAATTAGACGTAACTTTCTCAACAAAAAAATTCCTAACCCTAATTACATCTCATCACCTCAATAATTTGTAGCTGCAGGGTCAAAATATTTCTTGGAAGGCAGCTCCATCTCGCGTCGATTCGACGAAGTACCGCGCGTGCGCACAATATCACATGGCGTGTCGACTCGGGTATCCGGTTACAGAGGACCAACCGTGTCATAAATGTCATATACACGTAAGCTATGGTTGCGTATCTGCTACCTATTAATGGAAATTATATATTGACGTAAAACATTTGATATATTACAATTTAATTTCATTATTCGTGATAAATCCTATCAATTTCATAAGTCTGCTCTATAGAGAACTTATGGTTTGTGATCTAATGATTTTAAGTAGGTATGCAAAGCAAATTTTATTATGTCATTGTATCCCGACAACGCGAGTATTCTATATATTCTTCATAGGACCTTTTCATAAACATCTTTGTCCTATTAGTGTTGAAGCACGGTCTATATTACGCTTCCATTCAAGTAATTTGATCAGCAGTATTCACTTTCGGGCTTGTTGATATTATGATGTCATTGTTGCTACAACCTGACAATCGAGCCTATATTTATTTTTAATCTCGTCATGTATGCAGAACGGATGGTGCGTCAGCCATTTCCGCTTGACATTTGAAGTCCGAATATTTTACGTATAAAGGAATTGCTACATTTTCTTTGGGTCATTTCGAAAGTTTACGATAAATGTCACAATAAAATTCTCTTTAAGTGAAATTATAGAATTAAACAGCAACCTTTTACGTAGGTTGGTTATTTCGATATTAATTGGAGTGTGACTTTTTACACAATTAAATTAAAATTGTTTGCAAATTAGTCTCGAATAAAATGTCAATTACAAATAACTATACATAGGTACTTTCTACCATTTCAACGGTCCATGTTAATAATTTTTCGCAAATACTCACGTTAATTTCCTTTTTAAACAGTGATAGGTACCTATTAGTCGAGACACGAATGTATGTTATTTACTTTTGTATCGTTTTTTAAATTTAATTTCATGATAATAATTAATTACTCTGAATGGAAAGATTCAACCGCGCTGATAGCTTACCCATACCGGTTCAATGCAACATTGTTGCAACGAATGCACTTAATTTTCATTGGTATGCGTGTTTCCGGATCGTTTAAACGCGGGCATAAGAAAGTACGCAACTTGTTGATGATTCTATCTTAAAGCATTGTGTTAGTGCATTGCTGATATTAACGGTTTGACACCTTGGATGCAGCATAAAATAAAAAGTAGGTGTTATATTAGGACGAAATAAAGTTGTATTATTATGAGCATCTATAGTTTTCGCCTCTTTAAAGCTCGAGTAATTTTGAATATGTGCGTCAATTCTCTACATATTATTATGTTTTATTCAAATAAAATCGTTGTAAATTCTTCAAAATTTGGGATCTGCTACATGTGTAGAGAACATTCCGTGTCTATGCCTACATAATCCTCATTCTCAAACAGATTGTGTTAGCGCGGATTCCACTTGGAAATGCCATTATTCAGATGTTCTTCGCCAAGACTCAACACAAATCCTAATACATATTTAATTGCACACGCCTTGAATATTTCAAGTCCTTATCCTTAGCTGTCAATAACTAACGTTACTTAGCTCTTATGGCTATTGTTTTAAGGGACATTGTTTTATTTTTGTGCTATTATAAATTAATATTAGCAGCATACTTGAGTTCAACGAAAATAGAGTTTAGAAATGGTGATAGCAGCATTACAAATTCGTTTGCACGTTATAGAAGTCTGTTTAATATTCCTAAGCATCTTTTAAGTGCCCAAGTACAGCCTTAGAAACTTGCTACTGCCTACTTTATTCAGAAGTTTATGAAGATCACAGCTGCTTACCAAATATATTAATGTAATAAATAAATGTAGGTATGTTCCACGTTTGTAGTTCCGCGAAGTATCAAGAGATGGCGTTGTAAGTTGCATCACGTAATGTATCATAATAATTAGAGTTATCGATCAAATTTTCGCACGTATTCGTTCATAAGAGATTATTTAATTTTAAGAGGAATATTGTTTAAAATTAAATACATCTATTTTCATTTTGAACAACATTCGTAGTCTTTTTGTAATTCTATAAGCGAGAGTTTTTACTTCTTTTGCCGGAACCCTAAAATGTAATTTGGGTTTGATGGTTAGTAATTGAGGGGTTTTGATTGCAGACCTTTCTGGAACTAAGACGAAGGTCGACGATGGGACGCCATGTGTTGGTAGTTTTTTTATATCGGACTAAAAAACAGATGAGCTACCTGGTTGTAAGGTAACACTGACATCAATATCAGTATGTTGGATATTTTTGTTAAACAACGCAAAGAATAATACAATACACGACCTACATATAGGATAACAATATACTTACTAAGTATGTATGTAGGTAGGTAGGTACTATATTGTTATTGTATTGGATCTTTATTGAGTTGTAGGTATTAAGTAGACAATTAGACATGCAAGGGAATAAACGCTATAAATCTTACAAGACTAGTACTACTCGTAATTTATACTTACTTAAGTAGGTACAAATAAGTACCAATCTTGTCCTGTCGTTTTAACTACCTTATCTACTTGTATTTACAAGAAACCAAGTGTAACTTTATCCACGATCGCATAGTAATATAGTATTACATAAGCCATATGGGTACGATACTGTATAGTATAAAATAATCTTCACGACTAAGACTTTCGAATTTACTTCTGTATAAACTAAAGTTAAATAACCACCATTCTGATCACTAAAGGTAAGCGATAAACGCAGGTATATTTTGCTAAGTGTCTGTTACGAAATTGTAGTAACATAAGTAATCATTAAATTATAACGTAGTACGAGTGGTATGTATATAGCTTATCTACTCGTAACTGATGTTAAAAGTAATAATTATATTTGCAGATTAATATTACCTTGTTTAACTTTAATAATGTACCTACGCAATAAAATGCGTTATCATTACCGACACCAAACTTTTTTGCGGACGTACAGACTTAATACCATTAATAATAATTCCTTGTAAGTACCTAATTAAAAAAGGATCTATCCCTTTATGACGACCGTGCTTCAGTTTCTAGATACTCGTAGTGATGTAAGTAGCGCAGTCCATTCGATGTAATTTCATTGCTTATTTAAAAAAGGATAAGGAACATTGAAAGTTTCTAATTACAGCGCTCGAAGCGCTGGTAGCGACAAAAGTTATTATCCACTAGTGTTACCACACGCGCTCCACTCAGCGGGATATTCCTGTAATAATGTTTATTTGAAATACTATACGCATTGAGCACGGTAGCGTGTTGCATACAATGGTTCGAGTATTATAAAAATGTAAACATTATGTCATTATTTAAGGGCATATTAGTATTTTTTTGAATATTTCATAATTTTTTTATTGGAATAAAGTGCGAAAACTTTTAATACATACATTAGGTACTTCTAGACAGAGGACAACCTTCTTAAAAATAACAAATACGTACAATGGTAACACGTTAGAGCTTTACTTTAAAACGCTTCGTAAAAAGCAATTGATTCAGTTATTTATAACTTAATTGGTACACGTCAGTTAAATGAGCAATAAACAGTAATGACACTAGACTGAAGAAAATGAATCTGATTGCAGTGACTCCCAAAGTGGGAGGTAGACTCAACTTGTTAGCAGTATATCTTTAGGGGAAGGGAATAGCAACAATAACAAATATTTGACAAACTTTGGCTTATAGCTGTAGTAACAGAAAATAAAAATATCATTTATTTTCATCCTTTCCGAAAAGGTAGATTAAGAGGTAATAATATGACGTTTATAAGTATGTCCACGGCGCTGCATAAAAATATTTTGACTTTGACATAATATTTATGTGTGTTCAAAAAGGTAGGTATGTACTTTTAGAAGTTAAAACTATGTACTTAGAAGCTACAAAGAAGGTGTAGGATAAAAAGAAGATATTTTTCATTCTCTTTAAAAAAAAATTGCATGTTTTGAACTTGGGCCACGCCAATTAAAGATGGCGGTAAAAGTACATAAGGAGCATCGGGTGATAATAATTTAAGAACCTAGCGTATAGGTAGAACCTGAGGAAAATTCACATCAGGTTTAGTACTCGAGCCAGTTACTTGCCGCACGACTTTTTGCTGTCGATATAGTTGGATAAGAATAGCCATTTGTCTCGCCATGTTATTAAATATGGTATGTGTTTGTAGTGGATTTTTTATAAGACGAACTATTATACGATTTCGAATATATTTTCAACAGGAATCTTTTGTAGGGGCTGCTTGGAGAACTTATTTATCTATTTAAAAAAGTATTACTAGTTAAAAAAGTCTTACCTAATGCAACTTCTGTATAAAATGATTATGTAAAATTCGTAACAAAATACTCGTGATTTAATCTGTTAATTAAATTTAATTAAAAAATGAAATTTATTAAAAACGCTAGATATCTTGCCGTAACAAACCTAAAATTGAACGACCAAAAATGTCTTAAAATCTTTTTAATATTGTAACCTGAAATGCCAGTTGAAAATGACTCGACCAAGTAAATTAACCAAACGCAAACGCAGCACGGTAGCGGTCGTCACACTAAATTTAAAACGAAACAAACCGACCATAAATATTAGTTATGATCCTGCCACCGAGTTACGCTGCGAGCGAAACTGTTGAGATGGCAGACTGAGATGGACGGACATTTGCATACGCATGCCTGGCCATGATTACTTTTTACGGGAATACGTTGAGCGTTAAACAGTAAATGTCACGATGGTTGGAACGTTTCAAATATATTTGCACCGTGCAAGCGAATCGATTGTCATCTTGAATAAGATTAGTGGCAGTTAATTAAGTTACAAGAATTAATGTTTCGATGTTCATTTCCTTTTAGGTACCTATATACATATATTGTATACATATACCTACGTATCAATTGATTGCGTAATATAAAGCATGGAAATGTTATTATTTTATCCTTTTATAATAAAGTTGATTGATTGAATGCAATCAATTAAGTTAATAAATTTAGGTAATTAATGTAAGTACATAGGTAAGCCATTTTGTTTTTCAACAGCAGATCACAAGTGTTGGAATAAATGTAGCTTTCCTTGATACAGATAATTAAATATGACCTGACAATAGGTTTCACGTACCTAGTACGTATGTTTTCTGTATACGACCAGTGTTAAACTTTACCTCATCATTTGATATCCGAATGGTATCCGTAATCTGCACACCGACTGCATTCCTCAACACGTAGTATCCACTTAGAACGGAACCTGCCCAACTATTTATCATGGTATTGTTTTGTTTGAATCACCTTTATAATTTGTATCCGTTCGCTATAATATAACTGCCCGATTCGGGACTACAGATACATATGTTAAAATGTGAACCTTAAATGTATTAAATCTATTTTTTTAATAACTGCGGTAGATAATATTTAGTATTAACTACTATTTTAAAAACTATAGTTGTATATGTATACTATTAACTTGTATATTATACACTAAGAAGATCGGTTGAGATAAGTCTGCGTTTATGCAATTTAACTACTAATACCGGAATATCCTGAAACGGCAGTGGCCTCGATTGAACATAACATTAAATTTAATATTTACAAATAGCTTCATGTAC